>ML777184.1:613476-683543 GCA_009831015.1 Picea engelmannii
TCAAAATGAAAATGTCTCCTTGGTATATATAGAAGACTAGGAGGTATAATTACAACTAATGGCCTAAAGCCGACATAAATAAAATAACATTACTAATATAATATGCCCCAATTAAGGGTTAATGAGCCAATATTAGGGCTTAATATCTTTTGTAAACTTGTCCACAACTACCATAATTGAATCATGTTGTTTGGTAGTTCTGGATAGTTTAATAATGAAGTCCATGGTTACCGCTTCACATTTCCACTCAGGAATGGCCAAAGGTTGTAGCAAACCAGCGATGTGTATGTGCTTTGTCTTGACTTTTTGACATTCAATACACTAACCAATGAAATTTGCAACCTCCTTTTTCATACCTGGTCAATAATATTTCTTTTTGACACCTGCAATTGTCTTTTGGTAGCCTAGGTGCCCAACATAAGGCACTTTATGCATTTATGTCAATAGCAGGTTTTTCAACTCCTTGTCATATGGCACATTAATTCTTCCATTGAACATGCGTATTTCATCTTCCCTCAATTCATAATTCTCCAATTTTTGTTTCATTTTACCTCGTAATTTTCTTTTTATTTCCCCATACATCTAATCTGACTTTGCAGCCTCTAAAATTATGTTTTGCAAATCAGATATGCACATGCTAATGGTTTTAGCATGCATTTCATGCACTCTTCTACTGAGTGCATCATCCACCTTGTTCTCTTTACCTTTCATGTTCTTAATATCAATTTTGTATTCACTAAGGGATTCTAACCATCTGCTTTGTCTTGCATTCAGGGTTGGTTGTCTGAACAAATATTTCAAGCCGTTGTGATCTGTTCTCAGCTCAAACCATTTTCCCATGAGGTATTTCCTCCACATATTCAAGGCATGAACAATAGCTTCCATCTCTAGATCGTGAGTGGCATACAATCTCTCATGTTCTTTCATCTTCCTTGATTCATAACATACCACTTGGCCATTTTGACTAAGAACTCCACCAAGCCCTTCTTTGCATTCATCGTTGCATACAATAAAATTTTCATTAGGATCAACAATTTTCAATATGGGTGCACTTGTGAGTAATTTTTTCAAGTGTTGAAAGCTTCTTTCACACTCAGGTGTCCATTCAAATTCCACACCCTTCCTCTATAGAGATGTGATTGGGTGTGTAATTCAGGAAAACCCTTCAATGAACCTCCTTTAATACCCTGCAAATCCCATCAAGGACCTCACCTCAGAGACATTTCTTGGTGTTGGCCATCCTTTGATAGCTTTCATCTTTTCTGGATCCACTGTTATCCCTTCCTATGATATGATATGGCCCAAATAATGAATTTTTTTCTCATAGAAGGAGAATTTACTCAATTTGGCATAAAGTTGATGCTCTCTCAACACTTGGAGCACCCTCCTCGAGTGTTGTTCATGCTCTTCTACGGATTTTGAATAAACAAGAATGTCATCTAGAAATAAAATGACAAACTTATCCAAGTATTCTCTGAAAATATAATTCATTAAACACATGAAAACGGTTGGTGCATTTGACAATCCAAATGGCACCACTGTGAACGTATAGTGTCCATACCTTGTTCTCAAGGTAGTCTTACTAATATCCTCTTCTTTAATTCTCACTTGATGGTATCCAGATATAAGATCAATCTTGGAAAACAATTTTGCATCTTTCATTTGATCAAAGAGGTCATCTATCATTGGCAAAGGATATTTGTTTTTCACAATTACTTTATTTAGTATTTTGAAATCAATGCAAAGTCGCAAGGTGCCATCCTTCTTTTTCACAAATAACACTGATGCACCGCAAGGTGATACACTTGGATGTATATACCCTTTCTTCAGAAGTTCTTCCAATTTCATTTGTATCTCCTTCAACTCGGGTGTGCTCATCATGTATGGAGCCTTGGTGATGCAGGAGCATCGTAAGCAGCCAGCCAAGCAAGCAACGTAAAAGGCGGAAGACAGCTGGAAAATCACCAGCGCACGTTTTTGAAATGTTTTGAAAATTTAATGAAGCGGATATTAATGTGATAGCTGGGGAAAGTGTACTTACAGTTATATCTTAGATGTTGTAAACAGATCTTGAGCACTACTCTCATCTGTAGAATGTAAAGTCATTTATACGTAATTAATGAAAGTAGGTAGATTTGAATTCATAGATTAGACAGTTTAGAGAGTAGGAGGGAAAACGGATATAGACACCCTCACCCTTGTATCATTGTATTATTATGATTATTTAGAAATCATAAGCTGGAGAGCTGTAGCAGAGAGTTGTAGAGAAGAACCCATGTACAAGAGCACTTGAGTTAATATATGAAGCTTTGACTCAATTTTCATGGTGTTATGATGCTTACTGTTTACATTTGTTGGATGGTATGTTTACAGTTGCTTTGTTTCTCTGTTATGCATTTGTTTCAATGTTGTGTGTATGATTTCATGTTGAATATATGAAGTCTGAGAGAGGAGAAGAATGAGTTTCAATTGTTTCTCTTCCTGAGAATTCATGCAAGGAGTGCAGCGAACATCCGCAAGGTGTGCGTTGACGAGGGTATGAGTTTTATCTTAGAAAGCTCAGGAGAGATATCGTTGTTCTCATACTAGCTGAAGTGCAGGTGAATCACAGAGCCGTGCAAGGTGTGCACAGGCCAATTGAAGCCTTGGATTTTATAAATCCAGAAGGAAGGTTGAAGGATCACTGTTGAAAGGGGTGCACAGGGTCAAAGACTAAATAACCAGAGGTTATTTGAATATTTGCAGCAAGGAGTGCAAGCAGGGATCCTTTTGGGAAACTTGAGTTTACAAGTGAAAGCTCGGGAAGGATAACACCTTTAGAGTGCTCAAAGGGAGACAGGGCTAAATTCGTCTCATAAAAGTTAAGTTCAGGAGGGAGAACGTCGAGTCATTTGGACATAAGTCATTGAAGAGCGCATCTGGTGGTCAGAAATTCTCCGTGGAGAACTCGCGAAGTCGCGAGGACCGTAGAATCCAGAGGAGCTGCAAGGTGGTTAGGAGTTGGACGAATCCACCACCCTGTCATCAAGAACCAACGGGGATCATTGATCGTGGTCTGTCTAAGCCGTCAGATCATTTCAGGAATTCGGGATCCGTAAGTTCGGAGTGCAGACCAAAATCCTTTCTCACTCTAAAACCCGAATCGCGAAAAGGATTGCTAAGGGTGAAATTCCAGTATTTCGGGGTTCGACATACCGAAAATTCTGATGACAAGGAGTCGGGGCTCTCTACATTGAAAAGCCCGAAGTCGTGAAACGCGAAGTATCCTTGAAGGGCATTTCGGCATTTCGGGTATCGGCATTTTGGCATTTCTGTTGACAAGGAGTTGGGTCACTTTGCATTGAAAAGCTCGAAGTCGTGAAACGCGAAGTAATTTTGAAGTGGAATTTCGGCATTTCGGGGTTCGAGAAACTGAGAAGGCAGTGATTTGGAATCGAGAGTTTCAAACTCCCGGTGTGCGAAATCTCGAAAAAAGCCATTTCGGCATTTCAGGGTCCGAGAAGTAGAGGAGACAAGTGATTTTTGGAACCGATAGTTTCAAACCCCCGGTACACGAAATCCCGAAAAAGGGTCGCTATTTCAAAATTCGGGGAATCGTAAGGCAAGAGGAACGATTGTTGGGTCGTTATCTTAAGTCTCGAAAACCCTAATTTAGTGGCAACAGGTGGTGTGCGTTGGAGCGGTCAACCCTCGTTGACAATTCACATTTCGGCATTTTTCAAGAGTTGTGGGATATATCGGGACTCTCCAACACCTGAAACCCGAAGTCCTTTGTGGCTCAAACAAAGGGTTTGATTAACCCTTGTCGTAGTTTTAGTGAAGATCCTGTGTGGATCTCGACCCGAGGGCAAGGGGTCTGCGTCAGTTGTGGTATCAGAGCCCAGAACAAATTATTTTCTTTATGTAGAAGAGAGAAGGGAGGAAATTTTACAGCCATGCCGCCGAGAAGAAGAGACAGCCAAATACCTGATCCAGCAGAGGAAAGAGAAATGACGAGAAGAAGAGACAGGCAAGTACCTGATCCAGCAATGGAAAGAGAGATGCATGAATTACGTGTCAGGATTGATGCTATGGAGACAGCACAGAGACGCACAGTCAACGTTGGGGATATCAGGGAGGCTGAAAGTGAAAATGAAGCTGGAAACGAAGGAGAAGAATTTGCAGTCAAAGATGCTACAAAGGAATGCCTATTCAGGGTTGTTGCAAGGATAGGTGCTAGAGAAAAAATGGGCATTCCGGTGTAAGAAGGAAATTTGGATGTTGAAGAACTTCTAGACTGGATTAGAGCTCCTGACAAATACTTCAACTATGAGGATGTCGAGAAAGATAAGAAAGTCAAACATGCAGTTACTAGACTTAAAGGGCATGCAGCACTGTGGTGGGATGAACTACAGGCTGACAGACGCTGCAAAGGCAAGCAGAAAATCAAAAGTTGGGATAGAATGGTTGCAAAGATGAAAGCCAAATTTATACCCAAGGATTATCAAATCACTCTGTTTCGGAGGATGCAGAATTTGAGACAGAAGTTGATGTCAGTGAAGGAATACACCGAAGAATTCTACAAGATAAACATCAGAGCAGGTTATCAGGAAAGCGATGATGAAAAAGTTGTCAGATACATGAATGGTTTGCGATATGACCTTCAAGATGAGATGAGCATGATGACCATCGGAAATGTGGAAGATGCTTATCAGATGGCTCTAAAAGCTGAAGAGAAGTTGAGCCGAAAGCAAGGTCAAAGAGGCCAAGGCAGAAGTCAAAGTAGAGGCAAGACAATTTCCCAGGGTAGAACTCAGAAACCTAAAGAAGAGGAGAAGAAACCTCAAACTCAACCTAAAAGAGGAGGAAGCTCACAGGGAAGGCAGTATGCTGATAGAAATATTTTTCCTTGAGCCAGAGGAAAAGGAAGAGGCAGAGGAGGTGAAGTGAAATGCTTTGTCTGTGGAAAAATCGGACATAAATCTGATGAATGTCCAGATAAGAAGAAAGATGGTGGTGAAACTCACATTACCAAAGCTCAAGGACGAAATGTTGAGGCAGAAGATGCTGAGGGCGGAAGATCCTTAATGATGAAGAAAGTTTTCTTGAAGCTAGAGAAGGAGGCAGAGAACCCAGCCCAAAGAAACAGTCTATTTCGGACTGCTTGTAAAACCAAAGACAGGGTATGCAAGGTCATAGTGGACAGTGGTAGCACAGACAATCTCGTATCTACAGAGACGGTAGAAAAGTTGGATTTGGAGACTGTTGTACATCCAAGCCCATACAGAGTTTCGTGGCTACAAAAAGGACATCAGGTAAATGTCACTAAACAATGTTTAGTTGAATTTAAAATAGGAGGATATAAAGATGAAATATTATGTGATGTCATTCCCATGGATGTTTGTCATCTATTGTTGGGTAGACCATGGCAGTATGACAGAAACGTAGTTCATGATGGGAGAAAGAACACATACACCCTAGAGAAAAATGGTAGGACTCACATGTTGTTGTCAATTAAGGATAAAGAAGTGAAAACAAAGACAAGCAACAGTGTACTTCTCATGAGTGGGAAAGAACTTCTTAATGAGGTTAAGAAGAAGGAAGACACACAATTTATTATGGTCAGGAAGCCCAAAATTGTTTTGACCAGTGCAAGGATAGATGATTTACCAGAATAAATCCAAGAGTTACTGGGAGAGTTCGTTGATATAGTAGTGGACGAACTACCTTGTTCGTTGCCACCTATCAGGAGTATAAGTCATCACATCGATCTTATACCTAGAGCCAGTTTGTCGAACAAAGCATCATATCGGTTGACGCCGCAGGAAAATGAAGAAGTTAAGAGACAGGTCCAGGACTTAATGGACAAAGAATTGATTCGAGAAAGCTTGAGTCCATGTGATGTTCCGACAGTGCTCAGCCCAAAGAAAGATGGAGGCTAGAGAATGTGTACAGACTCAAGGGCGATCAATAAGATTACCATCAGATACAGATTTCCATGGACAAGGATGGACAACTTGATGAATTGCATGAGTGGAGCAAGATTTTTTTCAAAGATTGATTTGAAAAGCGGATATCATCAAATTCGAATGACAGAAGGCGATGAATGGAAGACAACATTCAAGATGAATGAGGGGATGTATGACTGGCTTGTCATGCCATTTGGCTTAACGAATGCACCCAATACTTTCATGAGGTTGATGAACGAAGTCCTGAAGGATTTCATTGGAAAATTCGTCATTGTATATCTTGATGATATATTAATTTTCAGTAAGACAGAAGAAGAACACTTAAAGCATTTAGTTGTAGTAATGAGGAGATTACAGCAGGAGAAATTGTTGATTAATGTGAAGAAATCGTCATTTATGAGGACAGAACTCATTTATTTGGGTTTTGTTATCTCTGCAAATGAATTAAAAATGGATCTGGAACAGATAAAGGTGATTAAGAATTGGCCATCGCCGAAGACTATATTTAAAGTTCGAAGCTTCCATGGTTTGGCTAGCTTCTATAGGAAATTCATCCGAAACTTCAGTGGAATTAGTGCACCGATGATGGACACAGTGAAGAAGAGACATAAATATTTTCATTGGACAGAGGAAGCAGAGAAGAGTTTCAACCTGCGGAAGAAGAAGATAATTGAGCAACCAATTATGGTTTTTCCATATTTTAGCAAGACATTCCAGGTCAGGTGTGACGTGAGTGGATTTGCAATTGGAGCGGTCTTGAGCCAAGACGACAGGTCGATCGCATACTTCAGTGAAAAACTGAATGAAGCGAAGGTTAAGTACTCCATGTATGACAAGGAATTTTATGTCGTCATACAAGCATTGAAGAAATGGAGGCATTATTTGGTTCCCAAGGAGTTTGTTTTGTACAACGATAATAAGGCTTTGCAATTTGTGACTCGACAAGAGAAGTTGAACTAAAAACATGCTAAATGGGTTGAATTCATGCAGAATTTTACTTTTGTGATTAACCATATTTCTGGAACTGCTAACAAAGTTGTTGATGCTTTGAGCAGGAAATGTTTGCTTATGCAGGAATTCAGAGTCAAGACTTTAGGTTTTGATAACCTCAAAGAAATGTACAGGGATGACCAAGATTTTAAAGAGGCATATGAAGCATCTAAGAATCCAATTCTCAGAGACAGAAGCCAATGGACTGAATACATGATCCAGGATGGATTATTGTTCAGGGGAAATCAGCTATGTATTCCAAAATGCTCCATGAGGGAGAATCTGTTGAAGGAAAAACACAGTGGAGGATTGGTCGGACACTTCGGTCATGACAAGACATTCTCAAAGTTGAATGGCTCATATTTTTGGCCAGGGATGAGGACAGATGTCAAGAAATTTGTGGACAGGTGCAGAATTTGTTAGCACACGAAAGGAAAAAGGCAGAATACAAGGTTATACCAACCATTGCCCATACCTGAAAGGTCGTGGGACGCAGTGAGCATGGATTTCATATTAGGACTACCAAGGACACAGAGAGGATATGATTCGATGTTTGTGGTAGTAGACATATTTTCAAAAATGGCACATTTCATACCATGCCATAAAACCAATGACGCAACTCATATTGCGAACTTTTTTTTCAAGTAAGTCGTCAGACTTCATGGCTTGCCAAAGAGTATCGTGTCTAATCGAGATACCAAGTTCGTAGGGCATTTCTGGAGGACCTTATGGAAGAATTTGGGGACAATTTTGTCTTTTAGCTCAACATATCATCCTCATACGGATGGACAGACAGAGGTCGTAAACAGGAGCTTGGGAGATTTGTTGAGAAGCTTAGTCACTGAACACCACAGTCAATCGGATCACATTCTGCCACAGGCCAAATTCGCTTACAATGATTCACTAAATAGAAGCATAGGGCAGAGTCCATTCTAAATTGTATATGGAATGAAGCCAAGAGGAGTCTCTGAATTGAAAGAGGCAGATAAAGTTGAATTCAGGAGTGCTAGTGCAAAGGACTTTGCAGAAGGAATGAAGGAGCTTCACAGCCGAATTAAGGAGCGATTGCAGATTTCAAGTCAAGAATACAAGCGTAGAGCAGATCAACATAGGCGAGAACTTCAATTTGAAGTTGGTGATCTGATTCTTGCGCATCTGAGGAAAGAAAGGTTCCCAAGGGGAACGTATAATAAGTTGAAGATGAAAAATATTGGACCATGCAAGGTCATAAGGAAATTTGGGGCAAATGCATATGAGATTGAATTACCCGATGGGGTCGGAATGTCACCGATATTCAATGTTGCAGATTTGTACCCTTACAGAGCTGAAGAAGTAGGAGCAGAGGAGGAACAGAAAGAGGTTCAATGGACAAAACAAATGCATGTAGATGAAAAGCCACAGATGGAAAGCATAATTGACAAAAGGGTTAGCAAAAAGACCAGGAGAAAGAGTATTTTGAATACTTGTCAAATGGAAGGGACATCCAGTTGAAGTTGCCAATTGGGAGGATGAAGCAAAAATTCATAGGCATGGACAGACCGTGCAAGAGCTCATGAACAGGAGTTCATGAAAATTTTCAAGCGAGGGAGTATGATGCAAGAGCATCGTAAGCAGCCAACCAAGCAAGCAACGTAAAAGGCAGAAGACAGCTGGAAAAGCACCAGCACACGTATCTGAAATGTTTTGAAAAGCTAATGAAGCGGATATTAATGTGATAGCTGGGGAAAGCATACTTACATTTATAGCTTAGATGTTGTAAACAGATCTTGAGCACTACTCTCATTTGTAGAATGTAAAGGCATTTATACGTAATTAATGAAAGTAGGTAGATTTGAATTCATAGATTAAACAGTTTAGAGAGTACGAGGGAAAATGGATATAGACACCCTCACCCTTGTATCATTGTACTATTATGATCATTCAGAATTCATAAGCTGGAGAGCTGTAGCAGAGAGTTGTAGAGAAGAACCCATGTACAGGAGCACTTGAGTTAATATATGAAGCTTTGACTCAATTTTCATGGTGTTATGATGCTTACTGTTTACATTTGTTGAATGGTATGTTTACAGTTTCTTTGTTTCTTTGTTATGCATTTGTTTCAATGTTGTGTGTATGATTTCATGTTGAATATATGAAGTCTGAGAGAGGAGAAGAATGAGTTTCAATTAATTCTCTTCCTGAGAATTCCTGCAAGGAGTGCAGCGAATGTCCGTAAGGTGTGCGTTAACGAGGGTGTGAGTTTTATCTCAGAAAGCTCAGAAGAAATACCGTTGTTCTCATACCAGCTGAAGTGTAGATGAAGCACAGAGCCGTGCAAGGTGTGCGCAAGCCAATTGAAGCCTTGGATTTTATAAATCCAGAAGGAAGGTTGAAGGACCATTGTTGCAAGGGGTACACAGGGTCGGAGACTCAAATAACCAGAGGTTATTTGAAGATTTTCCGCAAGGAGTGCGAGCAGGGATCCTTTTGGGAAACTTGAGTTTACAAGTGAAAGCTCAGGAAGGATAACACCTTTGGATTGCTCAAAGGGAGACGGGGCTGAATTTGTCTCATAAAAGTTAAGTTCAGGAGGGAGAACGCCAAGTCGTTTGGACAGAAGTCATTGAAGAGCGCATCTGGTGGTCAGAAATTCTCCGTGGAGAACTCGTGAAGTCGCGAGGACCGTAGGATCCAGAGGAGCTGCAAGGTGGTTAGGAGTTGGACGAATCCACCACCCTGTCATCAAGAACCAACGAAGACTGTTGATCATGGTCTGTCTGAGCCGTCAGATCATTTCGGGAATTCGGGATCCGTAAGTTCGGAGTGTAGACCAAAATCCTTGGTCACTCTAAAACCCGAATCGCGAAAAGGATTGCTAAGGGTGAAATTTCGGTATTTCGAGGTTCGGCATACCGAAAATTCTGATGACAAGGAGTCTGGGCTCTCTGCATTGAAAAGCCCTAAGTCGCCAAACACGAAGTATCCTTGAAGTGCATTTCGACATTTCGGGGATCGGTGTTTCGGCATTTTCGTTGACAAGGAGTCGAGTCACTTTGCATTGAAAAGCCCAAAGTCATGAAACGCGAAGTAATTTTGAAGTGGCATTTTGGCATTTCGACATTTTGGGGTTCGGGAAACCGAGAAGGTAGTGATTTGGAATCAAGAGTTTCAAACTCCCGGTTTGCAAAATCCTGGAAAGAGCCATTTCGGCATTTCGGGGTCTGGGAAGTAGAGGAGACAAGTGATTTTTGGAACCGAGAGTTTCAAGCCCCCGATACACGAAATCTCGAAAAAGGGTTGCTATTTCAGAATTCAGGGAATCGTAAGGCAAGAGGAACGATTGTTGGGTCGTTCGCTCAAGTCCCAAAAAGCCAAATTTAGTGGCAACAGGTGGTATGCGTTGGAGCGGTCAACCCTCGTTGACAATTCGCATTTTGGAATTTTTCAAGAGCTGTGGGATATATCAAGACTCTCCAACTCCCAAAACCTGAAGTCCTTTGTGGCTCAAACAAAGGGTTTGATTAACCCTTGGCATGGTTTTAGTGAAGATCCTGTGCAGATCTCGGCCCGAGGGCAGGGGGTCTACGTCACTTGGATAGAGGGGTTTCTCCAGGCATTAGATTAATTAAAAAATCAATATCCCTTTTGGGTGGTAACCCAGGAATTTCTCTAAACAAATCTTCAAATTCTTTTAGGAATGCATAGTCCTCAATGTTTGGCACCTTATCCGTAGGAGTTTCCTCCATGTGAGTTGCAAATACTTGGAATCCCTTTCTGAAAATTTTCTTCAACTGCAGGGATGAATTTCCTTGAGGGTTACAACTCTTGGAATACTTTGTATTGTTCTCGATTTACCCACCTCATCCAAGCAAGTAAAATATTTATCGTAACAGTCTAGGACAACATGGTGCTCGTCCAACCAATCCATACCAATGAGGCAGTCATAAGAGCCCAAGGGTATGATGTTCAAGTCTATTTTTTTATTTAGACCATTCATATCCATTGGGCATGCCTTAACCATTTCATTAATCTTCCTTTTTGTTCCAGTAGCTAGCTATACCAACCAAGGTTTTCCAAGTTTGTTTTTTGGGAAATGAAACATTTCTACCATATTAGGATCTAGATAACTATGACTAGCTCCTAAATCAATTAAAATAAAAATACGTTGACTATTGATCTTGCCATTTACTTCAATCGTGTGAGACTGAAATTTGGCCTGCTTGTTGTCCAAGGCTGCATAAATTCTTGGTACATTTTTTCCCATATCCTCAACCATTTCAACTTGATGTACATTGTGAAAAACCCTCACTTTTTCAGCTCTACAAGGAAAATCTTGGTACATGTGGTCTCCATTACAACCCCAACACTTTATGGGTTGTTGCCTTGGTCTTTGTCCCATGGTTTCAACCATCCTACACTCTTTGGAAACTGGTTGTCCTTGATTATTATTTCTGGAAAATGGGGGTTTGTTTCCCTTCTTCATCTACTCAATCTTACTTTTCTTTTTGTCTTCCCAAGTCTTTTGGAAAGTTGTACTTCCTCTATGTTGATCATGGCAGCCCACTTAGGTATCTATGAATTTTAACTTGTTCATATTTGATAAAAGGAACATATTTCAGTAGCCCTAAGAATCTTCTTTCATACTCATCAATGGTCATGCTTCCAAGTTTGAGTTCAAAGAACTCTTTCATTTTCCTATCATAGTATTGTTTCGTTAAATATTTATTTTCAAAATATCTCTTAAACTCCTTCCAATTAACCTTCTTCTCATCAATGTGTTTCACTTGTACCAAATGATCCCACCACATTGATGATTTTCCTTTTAACTGATAAATTGTTATTCTCCCTTCTTCCTAAGAGGAATAATTATGTAGCTGAAAGTATTTTCTCATACCCAATAGCTAGGTCTCGACATCCTCATCATTTTTGTTCTCGCCATCAAAAGTAGGAGGCTTAATTGTATTCATCTCTCATTGTAGCTCGTTTTTCCTAGTCTTATTCGTATGCTTCCTGACGGGGGATGGGCTTGAGCTACTATGTGCTCTCTTAGCTAACCGTTTAGGCGAGTGTTGATGGTGTCTATCATCACTCCTCATCTCACTTCTTCTTTCATGAGACTTATGCCCCCTTGCCTTGCTATAATATGACTCCTTAGCCATTTTCTTCTCCATTATGTCCAGACTCTGTAACAGCTTGATGTTGAAATCATCTTGTTTTTCCTTGGATTTCCTAAGCCCCTCATTATCTTCTTTATAACTTCGAACATATTTTTGCAGATTCTTGATGGTTTCCACCAAGTTTATGTTTTCCTCTCTGCCTTTGTCATGTCCATTGGATTCAATTATTTCATAACCCATGTTGATCCACTACCCACTAACTTCCTTCGCGTGGTTGTAAATCTTATGTGCATCTTCCCAGTCTGTCATGGCTTTGGTCTCTATTTTAGTCTATATGCTCTTAATTCTACAAATGTGCAGGTAGTAAAATTTCTTAGACAAAAATAATATAACAATTTTGTACTTATTAAACTCATTTTAGTGTTAATACATCAGTGTTATAACTAATATTTGGCCCATCTGGGCCTAGTGTTGAAACTGGATCTCTAATACCACTTGTTAACGTCACCCAACCCCCTAGTTCTCATTTAAGTTGATGGGGTGTCAAAATTTCAATTTTTCCAATTAATTTATTTCTTCAATTAGACCTTATAGAATAACTCTTCTCATCGAGAGCTTTCCAACGATTGTAATTTTTCTCAAAATGGAGCTTTGGATCAAAAGTTATAGCCTTTCAAAGTTTTTGGGCCTTCTACCCTCAATTCCACTTTAATGCCACATGGCATCCACGTGGTACCCTGGTACAATTGTCACTTGAAGTGGAGATAATTTCGCACATGCATGGAAACTAATGTGGCAGTTGCCACATGTCTCCCCGGTTATCATCAGATTTTCCTTCAAGATCGACGACTCTGATCTGTTCGGATTCCTTCTATACCGTCAAAATTACCCTAGTCCGGCGACGTACAGACTACCAAATCTAACGGTCTTGGAGGTCGATAAATCAATGGACCAGGCCACGTCGGGGTTCTAACTAGCACAAGGGTTAACAATCTACCTTCTACCTTTGAACACGTTGTTGTGGGGTCCACGTTAAGTCAACGACTGTCGTTCTTCGCACACACACTCTAATCAACGGCCATATCTCCTTTCGTTGTCATAATACTCCAAACCCTTCGGAGTGGTATTCTGAACCCTTCAGAGTAGTACTTCGTAATGGTTAACTCCCTTCCTAGCATCGCTTACACATATTCCTACGTAGAATCTAAGTTGGTACTCAGGACCCGTGGCCCTACCCAACTCCGCCAACTAGCTTGACACATGGCACTCAGGCCACGTCACTTCTCACCCTAAAAGTGCCATAACACATTTTCCATGTGGCGCAATAGCCACCTGACATGTGGACTGACATGATTTACACATCATCATTGACCATTGGTACATCCTACCATGCACTAACCCTATCAATGTAACGTCACCTTCCTCTTGGCCTCGTCCAAACGAGACCCACCAAGATCTACGGTCAAGATTCAAATGGGCTCTGATTAACGAACAGGATTACTCCTCTGAGTCTTCCCTTCAAAGTATTTTCATTCCAGTGGGACAAACTACCATGAAGGACCCACTACAATGGGCGATCACAATCACTTTGAATATTTCTTCAATGTATCGACGGCTCTGGTCAATTTGGAGTCTCGTCCTGACCTAACCATGAGCTACTTTGATGGCACCCTCCACGATCAACGATTAAGATCATTTGGATCCAATATCTGAAGGATCCAACAACTATAACAATCTGGACCCTCATGTAAGATCTCATACGTGAGGGATCTCGACCAATGTTCAGGATGAATTCATTGTGCAAAATCAACGGTTGTGATTCCTTCTAGGCAAAGCACGTAATTTCATAGTTTTAATAGTTTGCTCCATGACTTAGATGTTTTTGGGTCTCCCTTGGTTAATTTCTAAGGCTTATCAAGCCTTCAGGATTATTTTCAATCCTTATTTAATAGTTAAGGCTCTCATACCTCATTGTTTGACATGGAGAATTTACTTCTAGCGACTTGTCCATACAAGGACCAGGCATAATCAACCCGAGTTGTGAAAGGTTTTACTAATTAACAACTATGAAACTCGTATATTATATGGAATACTTTGCATACAAGCAAGAGTGTAAAATATCTTAGCAACAAGTATATATATAGGAATTTATATGCAAGTAAATATGGTACATAACATGTACTAAATACATCAACTCTTCTCATGCACAGAATGTACAGTCCTAGGAATTTTGGAAACAAGTATGGAGAAGGATAATTCCAAAAAGCCATTACCCATAATAAAAAATGCATAATTACAACAACAAATAGCCATGAAAATTAACCCATGACTACAGTTCTTGTACCATTTAACAGTAGTACACTGAAATATAAATAACACAACAAATACCCATCGAGGATTACATAATCATTTGCATAGTAAATATCCAACATGGGATTACATAAACATTTAAATAGTAAATTTATCAAATACATGGTGGACACTTATATGATATAAATAGACACCAACTACACGCAGATCATTGTCCTTCCTCCCAAACTTAGACTCTGTTTCCCACAAACTAATAGCAGGTCACCCCCAAGTTGGGGCTTAAACTCCACCTGGAAAGGAAAACCTATCCAAACAAGGTCTCTCCACAATAATGCTCAGATTTCATCTCAAGTGCCAAGTTTAACAACCAGCCTACAGTCTCTAAATTCCCCACATGCTTGTCCCACCTAGGGAGTGTGCCCCATTGTCTACCCCACTTCCCTTCCGGGCTTCGGCAACACGTCGGACATGAAATCTCAGAGTATTGTAGTTGCATCTTGGCACCTTTTGGGAAATAATTCCCAGCAATTCTCCCACCTGGAGAGAATGCTAATGGGCCTGGCAACCCGCATATTCATAAACACTTCTCTCACCTGGAGAGAAATGCACATGGGCGTGACAATCCGCTTCTTCAACTTAATGATGTTGGGCTTAAGGATAACATCAGCTTGTGATGGGAATGAAAGCAAATATTTTCTGTAACAAGGGAAAATTTGATATTAGTTACAACAATGGAATTTGTCACTCTTTCCCGACACATCCATTATGGTGATTTAAAACAGTTAAAAAAGAAGAAGATTATGTCCACTATGCTAAAGTAAATCAGCCTAAATATCAAGAACAAGAAAGACCATCTGAGGTTTAAGGATAGAAGTAGCAGATTGATTGTTGTTCCTAAACAAGCCTTGAAATTAATTGACTCAAAGATCATTTGTCTTATCCAAAGTTTTGTTCCCAAGGCCAGTATTGGTAGGATCTTGGGAATGTTTCAACAAGGTAATAACCCAATCCTTATATGAACCAAATGGACCAGATCTATAGGTGTTATTTTCTACTCAGCAGTAATGAAGGTAATGGGTACGCTATTGCAAGGTCAGTTTCTTACAAAGGGAAGATACTAAAGGAACAAATTGAAGCAGCCCACCAAACCAACAGATCTGATCTACAACAAAGATTAATAAGATCTCAAAGGGACAAGCAACACTTAGATAGATTCCAGAAACCTAAAAAAAAAAAAAAATGTCAATTGGAGAAGGATCTGGTAACACGTTTGTAGTCACCAGTCCACATAATGCACTATTCAAAGGCAATAGAGACCTGGTAACAGTAGCATTAGTTGAGGATGAAATCTTGGATGATTGAGCAGTTGTAATTGATGCCCTAAATCTGAATTAAGACTCTTGAAATTGTTTTGAAGTTTCAAACCAAAAAAAATGTTATTCAATGGGGGCAAAAAACAAAGGAATAAGTGAAGAGGTTCCCAGTCGAGGGTTTATTGGAAATATGCTAATTGAACTGCAAAAACAAGACTATAACCACATCACTAATGAACTATTATGGAGTTCTTTAGGAGTAAATGAAAAAAGTAGAATTGTCCCTTATTTACCAAAGGTGGTAGGGTCATAGTTGGGGACAGTTTTTAATGATAATCTCTTGGCCTTGCTAGTTGTTGCAACACATCAGAGGATGGTTTCCTTAGAAATATCTCCAGCTATAGCTTCTCAGCAAAAAAATCCTTGAAAAAATGTCCAATGCTTGTTTAAAGGCGCAGCATTAGTGCCAATAAACACTAGTAGTGTTACAAAAGTAACATTTCCAGCATGTGCAATGCAGTGTTGGAAAAGAATCAAGGAGAAATGTGGTCAGATTGAGATGAATTACATACTTTATATTGTGATTTGAATATATATGTTTTAGTTATGAGCTTTAAAATCATAGATTGGAACTCATTTTGTTGTTGAGGGCATACTAGATCTGAATGTATTATGTTATATATGATTATGGTGATGTTATACAATCATCTAGTTCTTCTTCAAGAGGCATTGGTTGCTTCCAGGATATGCCTCAATCATATTCCCAGAGGTGGAAAGGATGGTGCTGACATATCTCTACAAGTTTTTTTGGTTCTTTGGGTTACACTAAACCCTCACCTGCACGTGTATTATTGATATATGGAGATGGATATTTCTCTAGAATTTTACAACGCTTGCAGATAAAACCTTCTTCAATTGCAGTTTGCAATGCTACAAGCATTATGTGGCAATGGAATTTACTTAGCATAGGAAGACAATTTTTAGATAAGTTTTTAGGCCATGAAATGGTAGAAAATATAACTCCACACTGATGATTATTGAATTAGCTTGAAACTTAATAAATACACAAAATGTGATTGTTGGTCTACCCTAGCGGGTGACGTTCCCTATTGTTATAATAATAGGTGTGCTCATTTCACCATAGACAATATCAATATATTTTGATCCAACCATAGGCACAAAGGAAAGCACCTTAACCTTGATAGACAGAATAATTATGGAAGCAATCACTAGAACCAATAGACAACCAAGGTAGTGTACCTCTCTCCAAAGCAAGCGTACCAAGCAAAAATTCCAAATCATAACCAAAGACCAAGTCACCACTGCAATAGCCGCATCTCTCCACCATTCATGTGCACCACTAGTCCTTATGCAGTGGTGAGAGTGAATGAGTGCAAATGAGCTCAAGCGCCCTCTATTTATAGTCCTCCAAGTGACCTAACTAGGCCGATTTCTAAGTCTGGAGGCTAATAACTTAATATAAATTATTCTCTTGAGACGACTTGTCTTATAGGGTTATTACCCAACTATTTAGGGTTTCTCTTACTTCCCGGAATATTCTAGTATTGTCAAAGGTTACACGTAGAGGTTAATACCTCCCACAATTACCGTAAAATAAACACTCCCTCCTAGCTAGGGAGGTATTACAGGGAATGGTCTTGAGTACAAACAAACCATTCATCTAGTAGCAACACCAATATCCACACAGGCTATCTCATGATCACACATCATTATCCAACACTAGTGATAGTATCCATGGAAATCAGAATGTCATCCAATAGAACACAATTGTGTCTATAGATAGTAGTATACAACTACTATCCAGTGGTATACAACCACTCCTAGTAGCACACAACTACTAACTAGTGATAACAGTCACTATCAGTGGATCACATCCACCACAATGTCATACAACTGTTGTCCAGAGATATACAGTCTCCACAACAATCATGTCATTCGATATCATCCTGCATCAACAATCTCATCAGTTGCATCACCTCTAAGCCATACTAGCATGATGCAAATGCATCATATCTAAGTTGCATTGGCGTGATCCAGAGTATCATCTACATCATATCTAAGTCATACTAGCATGAACATAACTAGCATGATGCCAATGCATCATCTCTAAGTTGTATGTCCACCTCTAAGTTGTACTCGCATGATGTAGATCGGTGCCTCAATGTGTCACCTCTAAGTTGTATGATCATTTGTAAGTCGTACTAGCATGACATATCTAGCATGATGTCAATGCATCATATCTAAGTTGTATTCCACATCTAAGTTGTACTCGCATGATCATATCTATCATGACACGATCCCTCCTACATCATCTCTAATCTATATGATCATCTCTAAGTCGTACTAGCATGACATATCTAGCACGATGCCAATGCATCATATCTAAGTAGTATGACACCTCTAAGTTGTACTTGCATGATTATATCTATCATGATGCGGCTCACCAGCATCGTCTCTAAGTTGTACTAGCATGATGCAAGCATCATCTCTAACTTGTATGTTCACCTCTAAGTTGTACTAGCACAATGCTCCTCAGGCCACTATATCAAAAAATCCAACTCTTTATATCATATCTAGCATGATGCAAGCATAATCTCTAAGATTTATGACCATATCTAAGTTGTACTAGCATGATACATATCCCCAACTCACTAGCATTCCATGATGCCACATATAAATGCTTCCTCCCAACCAAGGAAGTCATCTCCTCCCTTTCAACCAAGGGAGAAATATCCACGAGCCCCACCTTGTCCCTCAAGTATGCAAACTTTATCTTGGACAAAGGCTTTGTCAAAATATTTGCAGTCTGCTCATCAGTGGAGATATATTGGAGAACCAGTTCTCCCCTCTGGACTTTATAACAGAGAAAATAATACTTTATTTCAATGTGTTTCAACCTTTCATGGAACACTGGGTTCTTTGAGAGCTTCACACAACTCTGGTTATCACAATATATCACGGTTGAATCCAACACTTGATCAAACAGTCCAGAAACTAGCTTATGGAGCCACATTGCTTTCGTACAAGCATCACAAGTTGCAATATACTCTGCTTCCACAGCGCTGAGTTCAACAAACTTTTGTTCTTCTAGCCCATGAAATCATAGTAGAACCCAAATTGAAACACGGTCCAGAAGTACTCTTTCTATATTCTACACTCCCTTCCCAATCTGAATCAGTAAATCCATGCAGCTTTAATTCATTGTTTGAGGCATATCTCAAACCGTACATTATCGTCCCGTGAAGATATCTCAATATATGTTTTGCATGCCTGATGCAGGAGCATTCTTTCCACCTCAGCAGTGCGCCATCTTTTCAGCACATCCATGCACATTCAAGGAGGGGAGAGGCGCCAGCCCTCTCATTTTCCCTCAAATTTAAATTTTAAATGTATTTAAAGAAAATTAAATATTGTAAGGTTGGAAGAGTAGAGTCATGCCTTTGTACAGGTAGTAGATGAAGTCGCCTTTATTAGGCTTGAGTTGGAACAAATCTTGATCTTTTCCTCAGATCTGAGATGTACATGTTTATTCGATGTAATCTGCCTCAGTAGATACACATTGTAATTGGTGATTAGACACCACTAGAGTAGTTGGAGGGAAAGACTCAATGAGTCTCCTCATGTATAAATCTATGTATGAAATGTCCAATAGATCCTGCCGAAGATTGAGAGAAAACCATTGTAAGATGAGGAGAGAGTCAAGACTTAGTTGTAGTCCGAGCTCACACATTGTAATTGATATTCTAACATTAATAAAAAAGAACAGATTTCCTTGTTTGTAACTTCTTGTGTGATGGATGTTTATTTATGAATTTCATTTAT
Source organism: Picea engelmannii (assembly GCA_009831015.1). Classification (NCBI taxonomy): domain Eukaryota; kingdom Viridiplantae; phylum Streptophyta; class Pinopsida; order Pinales; family Pinaceae; genus Picea; species Picea engelmannii. The sequence goes on from ML777184.1 coordinate 632,977, forward strand.
GAACGTTTATGTTGTATATGTGCATGAATAGTTTCCATCTGCAGGGTGAAGATAGATTCCACTATTGGTTTGAGAGTTGTTGAGTTGTTTTGGGTTCTTTAGGTTGTGCAATGAGTGCACAACAAGGTATTGAAACTCAGTAGCCAACGCAAGGAGTGTGCATCTGAACTCTTTCGATTCAGAAGAGAACATGTCAGGAGGGCACACCAGAACATTCACAATCTTAAGAGAAGCCTCGAGGTTGTTGAACACCTTGGAGGAGAGACTATGCAGAGACAGCACAGGAGCAGAATTGATGAATATTTTGTAGAGCTCTGCCAGGAGGGCATTGACTAGGTGCAAATGTGCATAGGTGAACTATGTTTCAAGTTCTGAGAAGAGGAGTGTCAAGAAGAAGACACTCACAGAGTTATTGAACACTATGTAAGCTCAGCAAGGATTTCTTTGAGCAGGTGCAAAGAGTGCACAAGACCAACACACTCTGAAGTGTTGGACAAGTTGAAGGAACCAGATTTGTTGAACACTCTGGGGGGGAGAAACTCTGCAAGTTGTGCATTGAGAAAGCGCAAGGCATGCATAGAAGAACTTGGTTCAATTTCGAAAAGTTTAGAAGGGATAGCATTTCCCAGAAGCGCAAGTTGAGACCCCAAGCAATCGGTCTCGCGGGAGGGTCAAAGGCACTAGCCTTTGAGAAGTTTGGAGAAATCCTTCATTCCATAGGAAATCACAAAGTGCAGTGGGAGAAGCTACAAGAGTCGTCGATTCTCGGCAGGGGAGCAGATCTGGACCGCCAGATCAGAGTCCAGGATGAAGGAGGGGCGCATCTAGTAGAGGACCTTCAAAGGCAAGAGACGGATGGACAAGATCCATTTGGGAGTTGGGAGGTGATCCGGCAACCATCAGATCATGAGGATGCATGGAGAGAGGATCGAGACTCTGCCAATTCAGTGTTTGGTGCATTGAAAGCGTCGTGTGTTAGAGAGGAGAGAAATGGTCGAAGCCTGAACTCTTGGAGTCACTGCGAACTGTTGGTTTGAGCGGGGTTTATGGACCGTTGATCCTGTTGAGGATTCGGTGCTCCACGAGTTTAGAACTCTGGAGATTTATGGAGAAGTGTTTCCAAACTTTGCTGAAGCCAAATTCTGAAGCGCTTTAGGAGGTTTTTCCCCGGTTCATATCTCGTGGTCATATTGGAGAGGGGATAACACCCATATTTTAAAGTTTTAAAAGGGAACAAGGGCTTAGAAGGATCCCACCGGTTTCATGAAACGTGTGCCATAGAGGAGATAAGGGGCATATGTTAGATTGAGTTGTGGGTCTATTGAAGGCCCAAAGAGCCGATTCGGCTCAATGACTTGAACGATCCTAGACCGGGAGGTCGTGCATCCCCGAGGAGAGAAGGCGAGGGGGGTCTACATCAAAAGTGGTATCAGAGCCTAGATTTTGTCTGCAGATCGTAGGCAAAGAAAGAGAAGGTGAAGATAGAGTGAAATGCTCTGTGAAGATTTCTTTGCAAGTGTGCAACAAACATTTGACAGCCAGGTGGGTTTTAGCAAAAGCTGGAGGTGTTCTCGATTGCAGAGTGAAAAACATACATCCAGGTGAGAAAGGTAAGAGAAAATGGCTACTGAAGACCATAGGATAGGTTGAGAAAGAGAATATCGCCAGTAGAAAATCAAAGTGGAAATGGACAAGGAGCTCAATGAAATCAAAGTAGAGATGGACAGGCTAGCATTGAATATGCAGCAAGAACCACATTCACATTGGAGGTACGAGTGGCCTCTGAAAAGGAAATCCAGGTGGCATGTTTGGAAGTTGTTGGCCCAATCATTTACCCTGGAGAGAAGGGTAAATATGCAGAGTAGGCATATCCAACAGTTCAAGTTGGAAACATGTGGAAGATAATAACAACCAGCAGAGAAGCAGCGGGAGGAAGTTGGAGATATACCAGTAGAGGAATTGGCAGGAGATAATTTGTCATAGGAGGAAGTTGAGCAGAAGCTCAGTGACGAGACTGTGGAACTGGAGTCTTTAGTAGGGTGGCAAGCTAATTCCACAAGAGATGAAGGCAGCAAGGGAGATCAAGTTGATCTGCCCTTTAATGTGTATGAGGAAGAGGAATTGCAGCCGAGCAGACTGCAAAGGAAGAACCAACCAACAGAGGAGATGGAAGAGGTGATTAAAGAGATAAGAGAGTTGATATTGAAGTCAACAAAATAAGTTTTCAGCGGGAGGAGGTTGAACAGAGGCGGACCTGCAAGAGCAGCAAGGAAGAAACAACAACATATCAGGGGAGCAGGTGGACAGCTCCAAAGGAGAGTTTGGGATCCAGGTGGATTTCAATAGCAGAGTAGAGGAGCTCATGATTTTTCCAACAGTGGAGTATGATGCAGGAGCATCCTTTCCACCTCAACAATGCGCCAGCTTTTCAGCACATCCACGTGCATTCAAGGAGGGGAGAGGCGCCAGCCCTCTCACTTTTCCCTCAAATTTAAATTTTAAATGTATCTAAAGAAAATTAAATATTGTAAGGTTGGAAGATTCGAGTCATGCCTTTGTATAGGCAGTAGATGAAGTCGCCTTTATTAGGCTTGAGTTGGAACGGATCTTGAGATTTTCCTCAAATCTGAGACGTACATGTTTATCCAATGTAATCTGCCTCAGTAGATAGGCATTGTAATTGGTGATTATACACCACTAGAGTAGTTGGAGGGAAAGACTCGATGAGTCTCCTGATGTATAAATATTTGTATGATATGCCCAGTAGAGCCTGACGAAGGTTGAGAGAAAATCATTTTAATCCAAGGAGAGATCTGAGACTCAGTTGCAGTCCGAGCTCACGCATTGTAATTGATATTCTGGCATTAATACAAAAGAACATATTTCCCTGTTTGTAACTTCTTATGTGATGGATGTGTATTTATGAATGTCATTTATGAATGTTTATGATGTAGATGTGTATGAATAGTTTCCATCTGCAGGGTGAAGATAGATTCCACTATCGGTTTGAGAGTTCTTGAGTTGTTTTGGGTTCTTTACATTGTGCAAGGAGTGCTCAATAGGGTATTGAAACTCTGTAGCCAGCGCAAGGAGTGAGCATCTGAACTCTTTTGAGTCAGAAGAGAACGTGTCAGGAGGGCACACCAGAACATTCACAATCTCAAGAGGAGCCTCAAGGTTGTTGAACACCTTGGAGGAGAGACTGTGCAGAGAAGGCACAGGAGCAGAATTGAGGAAGATTTTGTAGAGCTCTGCCAGGAGGGCATTGAGCAGGTGAAGTGTGCATAGGTGAACTCTGTTTCGAGTTCTGAGAAGAGGAGTGTTAAGAAGAAGACAATCACATAGTTATTGAACACTATGTAAGCTCATCAAGGAGTTCTTTGAGCAGGTGCAAACATTTCACAGGACCAACACACTCTGAAGTGTTGGAGAAGTTGAAGGAACCAGAGTTGTTGAACACTCTGGGGGAAGAAACTCTGCAAGGTGTGCATTGAGCAATCACAAGGTGTGTGCAAGAGAACTTGGTTCAAGTTCTAAAAGTCCATGATGGATAGCGTTTCTTATAAGTGCAAGTCGAGACCCCAAGCAATCGAGCTCGTAGGAGGGTCAAAGGCACTAGCCTTTGAGAAGTTTGGAGAAATCCTTCATTCCAGAGGAAAGCGCAAAGTGCAGCGGGAGAAGCTACATGAGCCATCGATTCTCAGTGGGGGAGAAGATCTGTACCACCACATCAGAGTCCAAAACGAAGGAGGAGCGCATCTAGTAGAGGATCATCGAAGGTAGGAGACCGACGGACAAGATCTGTTCGGGAGTTGGCAGGTGATTCGACAACCATCATGTCATGAGGACGCGTGGAGAATGGATCGAGACTCTGCCAGTTCAGCGTTCAGCGCATTGAAAGCGTCGTGTGTTAGATAGGAGAGAAACGGTCGAAGCCCGAACTCCCAAATTCACTGTGTACCGTTGGTTTGAGCGGGGTTTATGGACCATTTATCCCGTTGAGGATTCGACGCTCCGCGAGTTTAGAACTCTGGGGATTTGTGGAGAAGTGTTTATGAACTTTGTCGAAGCCGAAGTCCGAAGCGCTTTAGGATTTTTTTCCCTAGGTCATAGCCTGTGGTCATATTGGAGAGGGGCTAGCGCCCATATTTTAAAGTTTTAAAAGGGAACAAGGGCTCAGCAAGAGCCTGTCGGTTTCATGAAACCTGGGCCATCAAATAGATAAGGGGCATGTGTTAGATTGATTTGTGGGTCTATTGAAGGCCCAAAGAGCCAATTCATCTCAATGAATTGAACGATCCTAGATCGGGAGGTCGCGCAGCCCCGAGGAGAGAAGGGGAGGGGGGTCTACGTCACAGCCACCCAATTCTCTTGTCTAGATTCCACTTGGAACTGGCTTAAAAAGTTCACAGCAAAGCATATGTATGATCTATTATTTACCAAATACATCAAGGATCCAATCTATTGTTGGTACATGGACAAGTCTATTGGATCAGAATCAGAGTCTCTCAACTTCCTCAAATCTGTTACCATGGGAGTTTCCATGGATTTGCAATCCATCATCCCAAACTTCTGAAGGATCTTTACAATGTACTTCCCTTGTCCTAGGAAGACTTCACTGTGTGTTTTCCACACTTCTAGTCCCAAGTAGTAGTGCATGAGACCAAGATCCTTCATTTCAAATTCAATGGATAGCTCCTTCTTACACTAAATAATGAGAGGCTTTGCACATGTCAGGAACAAATCATCAACATATAATAGTAGAATCACAGGTGCATTATTCACAACTTTGTAATAGAGATTTGAATCATCTTGACTCTTGGAAAATCCAAGTCTTGTCAAGTCGCTATCAATACATGAATACCAAGTTCTTGGATCTTGCTTGAGTCCATACAAGGCCTTCTTCAATATGCATACATGGGTTTCCTTTTGGGTGTACCTCAAAACCTTGAGGTTGCTTTATACATATGTCTTCCTCAATCACTCCATTAAGAAAGGTGGTCTTTGCATCCATCTGATGTTAGCTCCAACCCATAGAAGCTGTTAGAGATATTATGGCTCTGATAGATGTATATCTGGCAACCAAAGAAAACGTCTCATTGTAATCTTCTCCCTCCTACTGGGAGAATCCTCTAGTCACAAATCTCACCTTGTACTTATCAATACTTCCATATACAACATGTTTTATCTTATACACCCACTTTGAAGTGACTACAAACTTCTCTCTAGGTCTCGGAACAACTTCCCATACATCATTCTTCATGATGGATTGGTATTCTTCCATCGTGGACTCCTTCCATTCTTTCTTCTTAATTGCTTCTTCAAAGGTGGAAGGTTCTGCAATAACCAAACGTGTCATGAGTGTCGCATAACTAGTGAACATGTTGGGTTTCTTTCATTGTCTAAAAGTACCAGTGGGAGCCTTATGCTTTTCTTCTTCCTACAAAGTAGTTTCAAGCCATGTTGGTCTTTTTCTTGTCTTAGGTATAATAGTTGGTTCCACAGATTCATGTGGTGGTTAGGTTTTTCTGGAGAACATGTACTTTCTTCTTTGGTATCTTCATGTTCCTCTTCTTTGTTGGATTCTATAGATTCTTCTATAGACTTATTAAATGTGATCCTTTCATCAAAAGTTACGTCTCTACTTATTTCAATCTGCAATATTCTAGATATCATATAATATGTAGAACATAAATATTGAGAGAGCAATAGCGAAACAACAATGATATATCCAAAACAATAGTAGAATAACACCAAAAAGAGCACCTTTATTAATGATAGCAATGTTCACTTGCCTCTTCGAGGGGGCAACCCCTAGCAGAGAAGAGCTCTATTACAATAATATCCAAGAAAAACTTCACCCATGCCTCCCACACTTATTTATATTAATTCTACCTTCTAAGGAAACTTCTAGAGGAAGATCTTTCTAGAAGCGAAAGCTTCTATTAGGTCTTCTTACATTTACTTATTCTCATTTATTTTTTAGGTATTATTAACTAATGTCGGTCTTTATTAAATAGAAAACATATCATGCTAACTAATGACCCATGGAGAGGGGTTAGGATCATATCCTAGCATGCCCTCGCCTTTCAAAAGAATCCTTGTCCTCAAGGCTGCATGTGCGGAAATTGTTGAAGTATGGTTATTGGTTCCCAGGTCGCATCATATGGTGATGTGTCCTTCCACTTGATCAACACTTCCTTTATGGTTCAGCCACACAACTAGCATTCCCGATTATTGAGCACTTCTTTGGGTTGTGTTGGCACTCCATAAATTCATGCTGATTTAATCATTTTGTAGCACATGCATGCTAGTTGATGGCACCACTGTTGTCAAAGGAAAAAAATTGGCATCTAGCAAAAATCTATAAACTTGGAAAATGAAAATGGTTTTGAAGGAGCATTTTGGTCTCTGGATCATAAAAAGGGACCAAACTTAATAAAATTTGGCAAAGGAGAAAATATAAAAGTATAATTGGTTTTATTAGCCAAAATTTGGCTTTATAATTAATTAAATGCTTTCGGGATTTATTACAGGATTAAGTTTATTTTAGTAAAATATGGGCCCAAGGGTCAATCTCAAATTTTATAGTTTTGTGCCCAAAGAACCAAGGTACGATATTCACTAACTGTCGAGCCATCACACAACACAATACAAGTCTAATCCGAGACTAAGAGCCATGCACCAAGTCACATGGAGGAGGAGCCCACAATGGGCGTTTCATTGCACTATGCATCGGAAGGCAATGTAAGCCTTGGTGAGTATGAAATCTAATTACTATTTTCATTTCATTGATGTGGGATATTTCCCCAACACAAAAACGAAAATGCCCAAAACATGTTTCCAGCAAATGCTTTCAAACTCCAAATGTCAAGTGGAATGGGGCCAAGTGCTTGTGAAAATGACAAGGAGAATTTGTGTCCCCATTCGCCCTTCATGCTATTGAATTCAAACCCTCTCTTCGCCGATTGGAATGAATTAAACATTTGAGATAGTCTTTCAACATGGATGTCAGCTAGTAGGTTTGCGGTGTTTTGGAGTGTGCCAAGTGTTGAGTTGAGCCTAACTGACAAGCCCGAGCTCGAGATACCACCAACTATCACACAAAACTCCAAGTTGCATTATGTTTAGGTGCCATAACCAAGAGAAAATGTTTTGAATAGAGGAATGAGAATTTTTTAAGAGTTTGCAGGAGCTGCTTTGATCCGGGAGTTTACAATTAAGACCAATGATTCAGCAGGCGACAGGACAGCTACTGCATCTGTTCTGGGGCTTATTGAGGAGTTAAGGAGAAATTCCAAACCTGTAAAAGGACGGGATGATATTAAAGTTGTGGTTTCAATGTCTGTTGGAAATGATGATTTCGTAAGAACTATGATTGTTGATGCGTTAGATAAAATTGGGCATGATGGTGTTCTCTCTATAGAGTCTTCTTCGTTTCTTTTTTAAACTATTGTTACGGTTGAGGAGGGAATGGAGATTGATAGGGGTTGTGAATACAATTTGTAGTGATCGTTGTGATAATTGATGCGTTGTGTAATCATATGTGGAGTTATGGGCGTCTATGGTAATCTGGAGGCCGTCCAAATCTATTACATGGAGTTGCATAAGTATCACGAATCTGAGCCATGAGTCAAGCTGCAGGTGGGAAGTTTTCCAACCAGTGTTCAAAGTGTAAAATAGTAAAAATGGTGGGAGCGCTCAGATCACAAATTACTGATTTAACCAACGATGGATATTCATTGCGGGGAGAGAAAGTAATCGACATTTAACTTTTAAAACGGGTTTCGAAATAAAAAAAACAATGGAAAATCCACCAGGGTACGTCTCAACGTATGATTCTTTTCGGAGGTCAAGGTGGTGTGGATCAAACCAACTCTCAACAATCTCCGCAATGCCAAAGTCGAAGCCAGCGCTCGAGCCAAGCCACATAGAGCTAAGGCAGGAGCCTATGAGAAGAGCATGGTATTTCTCAATGCGGCGATAAGACATGGAATCTTTGGCACATATAAACACCAATAAATATGTTTATCCCATACCCCGATGTTTGAAACTGTCAAAACGTCGAGCAAGAGGAAAAACCTCACGAGTTATTGACTTAAACCTGCCACTAGTTGTCCAAGAATTCAGTTTTCGTGTATGCGCGGGTATCAAGGACTGCATGTCAAATAGATGCCACAACAAATTTAAAATTGTTTCAAGTTAACGCCATGGTCGGGGTTAGAGCCAGAGAAACGAGCTTAGTCTACAAGTGTCAAGGATCGAAACACCACCAGGATCGCCAACAAGAATGTCGAATACCAAAACCTGTGATTAAGATGTCAATTGGGAGCACTTAGCATCCAATGCCAATTGTTAGACAACGCCAAATTCTCACTGTCAATTCTCGAGGAGAAATAATTGATTATCTTTTCATTGAGCTTGTTTACATTTGACAAATAGCTTGGCTTCCTAATTCTCAGTTTCAACTCATGATGGTCTTGTAGCGTTGTCCCCTTCCAAGGCAAGTGTCTAGGCGGCGTTAGCATCACCAATGTTTAGTCGAGTATTCCATGAGTCAAGGAGAATGAACCAGCAAAGCATCTTGAAGAACACAACGAATATTTGACAGGAAGTGCACGCCAGCTCCCTCCTTCAAAAGAGGTGTAGTTAGAAACAAATGGCAGAGTATCCTAGTTTTTCTGATCACGGGAGACAGATGGTAGTTCCAACATTCCATATTTCAAGGAATTTTAACCAACATTTCCAAATTTGATGGCAGTCAGTTTCTAAATGCAGAGGAATCGATTCCAGCAGTGTGAGATGCTTGGCATCCTTTCCACTTTTCCAGTAACTTGGTTTTTATTTTTAGTATGTAGATCAGATATGTATCCGAGAAGATAGGAGAAATTACTTGGATGGAGGTGTCTATATATTTTGTAATTTTGAATGAAAAAAGGTTCGACTCTCATTTTGGAGAGAGGCTATGGCAAAATATTCTTAAAGACTCTGAAACTTTCTAGAAGTTTAATGCAGAAATATTGTTTTTTTAGAATCTAAGATTTATCACGGTGCCATTGTTCAGCCTGTTCTTGTTGTTTATTTGTGTTTTCATATAGCATTCAATCTAAGAGTAAGTGATAGGAATTCATCAATATTTGATTCTCTTCTCACAGTAGATGATTCTTGTTACGTGTTTCTGATTTTTTTCCCAGAATTCATCCCCGCTTGATGCTCTGTTCCATTAATCAGTTATATGTGTTAATTCCTCTGAAATTACATGTAAAGATTCATCCATTGTTATATGCCTCTCTTGTAGTGGATTATCTGTTTATGTGTAAATGGTTATTATTTTCATAATTCATCATTTTTTATAGATGTTTTGTCGGGTAACCTCCCCTCTTGTCTTCATTCTTCTAAAGTTGCAACTTCGAATTCATCCTTTTCTAGATGTTCTCCCCTGTAATGGGCTAATTTCCCTTTTCAAACTGACTTTTATTATTATAACCTGTTGAACATGGTGCTTACTTTGCCTTAGTGTTTCCAGGGAGGTTTCAGCCTGCATTAGCTGTAAGTCCTTGAGTTTCAGGCTCCGACTCCATTGCCCAATGGTGCTCCCCTCTTGACTGTCTTACCACCTCTTTAAANAAAAAAAAAAAAAAAAAAAAAAAAAAAAAAAAAAAAAAAAACTTGTCCTGTATCAGAAATATAACCTCTGAGTGCCTACTGCCAAATATTTGTGAGAATGAATGGGCAAACTGACCCTGAGAGAGACCTCTCTGATTGTATAGGTTATAATACAACCTAAAGTAGGTTGAAAAGGTTACCTATGTGTTTTCATAATGCATCCTAGGCTAAATACGGAGTGCTAACCGGTTGGAGCCACAAGGAGCCCTCTTCATCTAATTCTGGCAAGATGGTTTGAACTCAGAAATTTTGTCCCACCACTTTCTTTAGAAAGAAAACATGAAACACTAGGTGGATTTTGGAAGTAGCCGGAAGAGCCAATTTGTAAGATACTGAACCAATACGCTTGATGATCTGGTAGGGCCCATAAAAATTGGGTGCTAAATTATGATGTCCTTGAGCTTTGAGAGATTTTTTCTTGTAAGGTTGGAGTCGGAGAAACACCGGATCCCCTTCCTGAAAAACCCTTTCAGAACAATGTTGGTCAGCCTGTTGCTTCATGTGATTTTGGGCCATGTGGAGGTTATCCTTCAGAGATGAGATAGTGGTTGTGCAACCTTGCAACATGGTATAAATAGATTGAACCTTGGATGTGCCTGGAATATAGGTAGTGACTGTCGGAGGTCGTTGGCCATACACTGCTTCATATGGGGTCATTTTAGTGGTCGTGTAATAAGAAGTATTATACCACCATTCTACCAAGGGAAGCCATTGCACCCACTGGTGTTGTTTGTTTGAAGCAAAACACCATAAGTAGGTTTCCAAACATTTGTTGACCACTTCCGTTTGGCCATCAGAGTGGGGGTGATAGGTTGTGCTCGTGTTTAGTTAGGTTCCCTGCAATTTAAACATCTCTTGCCAAAAGGTGCTAGTGAAAGTGGGGTCACGATCAGATACAATAGAGGTTGGCATGCCATGTAACTTGAAAATATGATCAAGGAAAACTTGTGCAACGAGTTTCGTTGTGAAAGGGTGAGGTAAAGAAAAAAAATGAGCATACTTTGATAAGCGATCAACCACCACCATGATGACCGATTTGTTCGAAGCTTTAGGAAGGCCCACTATAAAATCCATGGAGATGTTTGTCCACATTGAAGCTGGAATGGGTAGGGGTTGTAAAACGTTTGGCGGCTTGACAGTTTCACCTTTATTACGTTAGCACACCTCACATTCAGTGAAAAATTGAAGTATATCCTTCCTCGTGTCTTCCTAGAAAAAATAACGACAGGCACGATCATATGTCTTTTGGAAGCCCAAGTGACCTGCAATGGTTGATGAGTGTAACTTTGTTAAGAGTTGCAGCTTGAGTGCTGAAGAAGGTGATATAACCAGGAAATCATTATATTGGAGATTAATGTCTTGCCAAGTGTAGCCAGTGGGATGATTAGGGTCCTCCTGAAGATGTTGAATTATCCTAGAGATAGTCCGGTGTGTGAGCCACTCCCGACGTACATCCTCAATCCAATCAAGGACTGGTAAGGATAATGCAAAGAGGGTGCCATCCACCTCATGTTGTCGTGACAAAGCATCAACCACTATATTGTCTTTTCCTTTTTTATATATGATTTCATAGTCATAACCCAACATTTTAGTCAGCCACTTATTTTGTTCTGGGGAGGATAACCTCTACTCCAAAAAATACTTCATATTATGGGTATTATATGTTTTGATCAGAAAATGACGTCCCAAAAGGTAGGGCCTCCATGTGTGCATCGCATGTAGAAGGGCCAGCATTTCTTTTTCTTAAGTGGATCTACCCAAGTTGCGGCCACTCAACGCTTGGCTAGTAAAGGATAGAGGTCAACCCTCTTGGGTGAGGACTGCACCTATACCAATGCCTGAAGCATCTGATTCCACCACAAAATTTTTGTTGAAGTCAAGCATTGCTAAGACATGAGTAGTGCACATGGCACGCTTTAACTCAATGAAGGCTTACTCTGCCTCAGTTGTCCAATGAAATGAATTCTTCATGAGACGATCGGTCAAGGGCTTAGCAATTTTTTCATAATGGTGGACAAATTTCCGGTAATCGCCTTTGGACAAATTTTTGGTCGTTTTTACAAACAATTGGTTGTCTTGTAGAAAGTGAAAAACCTTGTCCACATGAAGAAGGTGGTTATCCCAGGTGTGGTTGTAAATGAGGACGTCATCAAATAAAACCAAGACAAACTGTCGAAGTTAAGGTTTCACCAGTTTATTCATAATACTTTGGAAGGTGGAGGTAGCATTGCATAGGCCAAAAGGCATGACCAAGAATTCATAATTCCCTTCATGAGTTTTGAAAGCAGTCTTCAAAATATCTTCCTCCTTCATCTGAATCCAGTGATAGTAAGAGAAAAGTTCCAATTTGGTGAAGACACGAGCCCCTTGGAGTTCATCCAACAAATCATCAATGATCGGAATGGGAAACTTATCTTTGATGGTCAGTTTATTTCGTGCCCGAAAATAAGGACACATGCGCCAAGTCCCTTCTTTCTTTAAGACCATCATTACTAGTGAAGAATATGGACTTGTACTATGGCGAATTACACCCGCCTCGAGTAATTTTTGTACCATCTTTTCGATTTCATTTTTTTGAGAAAATGGATATCTATAGGGTCTTAAATTCAAGGGTTGAATTCCTGAAAGGAGAGGAATGCTATGATCATACTCACTGCGGGAGGGAGATAAGGCAGTGGGTACCTCAAAGACCTTTGGGTACTTGTCCAAAATAAGTTGCAAGCTAGGAGGCACTGCCTGTGAGGCATGTTCAGTGACCTGGATGGCATTAAATTGAGCAATCACACCATGGTATCCTTTCTTCAACAATTTTTCCATCCTGTGAGAGATGATGATTTCAAGAGAGCCTACTTGGAGACCTTGAAGGGTGTAGGAGTGAGCTTCGTGGTGAAATCTCATATATAATTCTTGATAATTCATTGTGATTGGTCCCAAAGTGAGAAGCCATTCCACCCCCAATACAATATCACAAACACCCATGGAAATAGAGAACATGTGGGTTTTCAAATGATAATCACCCATTTGGAGTTTGACATTTTCACAACGGCCCCCACACTTTATAGTACCCGCATTAGCAATGAGAATTTGGAAATTAGAAATATGGCAGACAAAGAAATGGAGCTCGTCAACAAGCATTCGATGAATAAAATTATGGGTGCTACCACTATCAATCAATACCAGAATCGGTCTATGTTTGATGTAGCCCTTGATCTTCAATGTTTGTGGAGTCGAGATACATGAAAGTGTATGAAGTGAAATGACCAATTCCAGTGATATCGCAGGATTGACAACTGGATCTTCAACATGATCACTGGACGGAGCCTCCTCTGGGACCAGAGCTTCATGTGATGGGATGTCTTCATAGGGAGAGGAAGCTGAGGCATCAATCTGGAAGAATTTTTGTTCTTTACATTTATGCCCTAATGCATACTTTTCATCACAATAGTAGCAAAGTCCTTACTTGAGCCGTTCCGCCATTTTGGTTGGAGAGACCTTTTGGACCTTCAAGGTTTGTGTTGGAGCCGGGGTGGCCCCTAGGCGAGGACAATTGGAAAATGGAGCCTCCATGGATGGTTCATGAATGATGGTATCTACTTCCCTGGATAATTGACATGCTTGCAACCAGGTAGTAGGATGATGCATACTCACATGAGCCTTGATGGCATCCTTTAAGCCACTGATAAAACATTCAAGATAAAATTCATCAGATAAGCCCTCAGTTTTGATAGCCAATTGTTCAAATGTTGTGATAAAGTCTAATACTAATCCAATTTGGCATAGCTTTGTGAGCTTGCCAAAAAAATGTTATTCACGATCAAAATGGGCACAAACTGCTTTAGTGAACACGTTCCAAGTGGGGAATCCAGGATAACACTTCGTATGCCACTACCACCATTGCCATAGTTCTTGATCTAGGTATAGAACCCCAAAATGGAGTTTGGTCTCATCATCCTGGATATCATGGAGGACAAAATATTGTTCCATTTGAGACACCCACCCAGTTGGGTTAGAACCATCAAATTTATGCATGTCAATTTTGGGCACCTTATTCCAAGAGTGTGTATACCCCCAAGGGGAGTGGGAAAATTGAGTATCGTCATGCTGGAATACTATGGGTTAGATGGAATGTACTCAACATGCTTACCCTTGAGTTTTTGCAGCACCTCTTCTAGTTGTTGGGAGATTGATTGTTGGGATACCTTGATGGATTTAAGGTCTTCATCTAGGGTTGTTGTCCTAGACTCCAGGTCGTCGTGGCTATGTGAGCATGTAGTAGGCATGGTGGAGGATTGGGTAGTCGGTGAGGTGTCGGGAGGGAAATCTAGGTCACAAAATTTGATAGGTACTAGGGTGATCAGTACAAAAATAGAAATCCAATGGGATAGGTGTCAAATAAGGGTGTCTTGGAAAGGGGTGGAACCGCAGATAAATAAAAAAATAAAAATAATAATAATAAATAATAAAAAAAAAGGCTTAAAAGTGAAGGGTACCACTACAATCAGAATGAAGAGAGGAATGAAATGGGATAGATTACAAATAAGGGTGTTGACAAGCCCCGGACTTTTTTTTAAATCCTTCGGAGTTATACTCTGAGTTGTTGTAGTGTCGCAATGGCCAAATTCTTAATAGGAAGAAATGTGTAGGAATTTCGCAACATGAATGCAATAGACAGTTGCACAGCAATAGATCAGGTCGATCGGTTCTGTTGATTTTTCTGACCCAAGGGTTAGGGGATTCAAGGGTTCTACAGACAAGGGTTTTCCCTGTGCTATAGCTATCTAAAATATGTCTGGGGTCCAACAGTAGTACTCGGCCCAATACATCAGGGCACCAACTAAGGAGGCTAGATCATACCCTCAGACGTACCACCCGACTACCCAGGTATGAGAGAGTGTCTTCCTGAGTGTTGTTCTCGGTGACACTATAGCATTTAAGTGATCGATCGATTTATCTATGGAGGACTTCAGGATGCCTAGGTCGATCCGTATACATGTGTTTTATAATGCACTACCACTCGAAGGGGTACCAACAAAGGTTACAAGTGTGGCTAACAGATGTGTGCTTAAAAACCACTTGTATTTCTTGCGTGTATGACTCCCTGACTACAGGTTTATGCGTGTAACGACAGATATCTGTAGATTAAAGACGTCGGAATACGTCTCTAACCTGAAAAACAAAATTTACCCCACAAGTCGTGCCCTGCAAAAATCTCTGATAGCACTTGTAATATTCCAGATATCATACAATATGCAGAACAGAAATATTGAGCAAGCAATAGCAGAACAACAATGATATATCCATAACAATATCAGAATAATAGCATAATAACACCACAAAGAGCACCTTTATTAATGATAGCAATGTTCACTTGCCTCTTCAAGGGGGAAACCTCAAGCAGAGCAGAGATCTATTACAATAATATCCAAGACAAACTTCACCCATGCCTCCTACACCTATTTATACTAATTCTACCTTCTAAGGAAACTTATAGAGGAAGATCTTTCTAGAAGCAGAAGCTTCTATTAGGTCTTCTTACATTGACTTATTCTCATTTATTTATTAGGCCTTATTAGCTATCGTCGGCCTTTATTATATAAAAAACATATCCTGCTAACTAATGACCCATGGAGAGGGGTTAGGATCGGATCCTAACACAATTTTATGTTGACCTGGAACACAGATTCTATACGCTTTTGATGATTCACTATAACCAATGAATATTCCTCTCTTTCCTAAGGGTTCCAAATTCTTTCTCTTATCCTTGGGAACATGAATGTATACAAGACATCCAAAGGTTATCAGGTGTTCAACGCTTGGCTCCTTTCCTGGGAAGACTTCTTTAGGAGTCATGTTCTTCAATATTCTATGTGGACTTCTATTCTGAACATAAACAACTATCATAGTTGATTCTCCCCATATGAACATAAATAAGTTCTTATCATTCATCATTGCCTTGGTTGATTCTTCAATGGTTTTGTTCTTTCTTTCAACGACACAATTCTATTGATGATTTTGAGGGACAATGAGGTCCCTCCTAATCCCATCTTATTTACGAAAGGCAACGAGCTCCTTGGAGGTGTATTCTCCTCCATTATTAGATCTTATTGTCTTGATATTATTATCTATTAGGGTCTCTACTTCAACCTTGAATTCTTGGAATTTGTTAAATACTTCATCCTTAGTCTATACAACCATGTATTTCTTGAGAAGTCATCTATAAACGTTACATAGTAAAGAGATCCTCCTAGAGACTTCATTGGCATAGGTCCACATACATCAGAATGTATTAGGTCTAATATCCCTTTGGATATATTCTCACTGCTTGGGAAAGGTTTCTTAATGTTCTCCCAAGTGCACATCCTCTGCACACACCTTCATGTACTGACTGTAATTCTGGTGTGCCTACAACCATCTATTTCAGGGATGGCAAGGATTGATAATGAAGGTGAGCATACCTTCTATGCCATAACTCACTAGGGTTGATTTCGCCATGTACTAGGGCTTGAGTACTCTGACCTAGGAGTTTATATAACCTTCCTTCACGGGTTCCAATAACTCTATTGTTTTGTATCTTGGAGTCTTTAGACCATACAAGAACTTTTCCATCCACAAAAAGATACTCTATCTCCTTTCTCTTCCAAATAGGAAATAAATACTAGATTCTTTTTCAAACCAAGAACATATAAAACATTATTGAGATGGATAGAGTTACATGATTCTATTTTAATAGTAGCTTGTCCAAATCCCTTGACTGCATAAGAGTTATTGTCTCCAAGATCCACTTTATGAGGTGTCTCCTTTTCCTTCATGCTTGAGAAATTCCTATGGTCTCTTGTCATATGCCTTGAAGTTCCATTATTGATCAGCCACACGTCATCTTCAATGATTCTAGTAAGGGCTGAGTAATAGAAGAAATTTGTCTCATCGTGATCTGTTTTCTTTGAGGGTTCATCATTGGCAACTGATGTGTGATGTCTCTCTTTTCTCTTCCTTGTTAGTTTGGGACAATTCCTTTTGTAGTTGCCATAATCATGGAATTCAAAGCATTGTACCTTTGACATATCTCTCTTGAACTTCTTTCTTGAATCAGATCTTTTCTTACCTCCATGTCTTTTAAACTTAGTTGCAAAGGCTTGAGCATCTTCTTCCTTCTGAGGTTGTCCCTTGGAGTTTAACCTTGTCTCTTCTTGTGCACAACATGTCCAAAGTTCTTCTAACATTGGAAACTCCTTCCTTGTATTCATACTTGCAACAAATGCATCCCATGATCTAGAGAGACCATTGAGTGATATGTTCACAACTTCCTTTTTTGGGATGGCTTCTTAAATAGCTTGTATTTGATCTCTCAATTGAGAAATCCTCACAAAGTATGAATCTATGGTGTCATCCTTTGTCATCTTTGTGTCATGAAGTTCATTCTTTAGACTCGTCACTTGTCCAATATTTCTAACTGAGAAAAGGTTTGTTAGGGAATTGTACATCTTCTTGGATGAGTCTAGATGAGAAATGTAGGGTATCAAGTGATCCTTTACATAGTCTACTATGATACGCATAGCATTGATGTCACTATCCTTGAACTTCTCCAATGTTGCAATGTTCTGAGGTTCCTTCTCTTTTCATGCTTCAAACTGTGTTTCCATGATATTGTCTTTCATGATATCTAGGACTTTATTCTTGGCAAGGATGAGGTCAATCCTTGTCCTTCATGCTCTGAAGTTTAAAGCCCCTTCTAACTTGTTTTATGACTTCATAGAGTAAGTCATGACTGCTTTGACTTGGTCAACCTTTGACTTTGACCAATAACTCAAACTTGACGCCTTGGCTTGCTGAGAGTACCAGGAGGTGCGCTTGGCTAGGGCACACTAGGATATCCAAGAATTAGGTCAAGCACTTCACTTAAGGTGCCTCAATAAGAGGGTTAGGGTTTCGTTGCTGCAGCAAAACTCTGACTACCATTGCAACTGCAACTAAGCAAATCCTCCCAATCTACCTTCCAGTGGTTAGACTATCCGAAGATAGTGTGGGCCCATAACCTATTAAAATAATAGGTGTGCTTGTTTCACCATAGACAATATCACTATATTGTCACCCAACCATAGGCACAAAGGCCACCCCCGAGCACCTTAAACTTGACAAACAAAATAATTATGGAAGCAATCACTAGAACCAATAGCCAACCAAGGTATTGTACCTCTCTCGAAAGCTAGCGTACCAAGCAGAAAGTCCAAACCATAACCAAAGACCAAGTCACCACTGCAGCAGTTGCAACTCTCCACCAGTCATGCGCACCACTAGTCCTTATGCAGTTGTGAATGCAAATGAGCTCAAGCGCCCTCTATTTCTAGTCCTCCAAGTGACCTAACTGGACCGATTTCTTCTTCTAGAGGATAATAACTTAATATAAATTATTCTCTTGAGTCGAATTGTATTATAGGGTTATTACCCAACTATTTAGGGTTTCTCTTACTTCCCGGAATATTCTAGTCTCGTCAAAGGTTACACGTAGAGGTTAATACCTCTTGCAGCTACCATAAAATCAACACCTATCACCTACGACTCTTCATATTTAAAATTTATGTTACAAGTAACGCAATCCCAAGGATTATGTGTCCAGCATCCTCCCCCTCAATCCAAAGGGGTGTGTGTGAGTCCAAACATCATTTTGAACTTCTCAAATTTTTCTTTTCCAAGTGCTTTGATGAAGATGTCCACAATTTGCTCATTTGTGGAACAATGTCTCAAGTGAATAGTCTTGGCCTCTACATGATATCGAATCAGGTGATACATTGTGTTGATGTGCTTAGTTTGATCATGGAATCTGGGATTCTTGGGAAACTTGATTGCAGAAGTATTGTCAACTAGAAGAGGAGTAGAATTCACTTGTTTCTCCTACAAATCTTCAAGTATTTTCGTGAGCCACACAATCTCCTTCGTCACTTCTGCAGCTACCACATATTATGCCTCTGTTGTGGAATTTGTGGAAATGATTGTTTGTGTGATCTCTAGGAGACAGTTGTTGATCCAAGACTCGTGAGATAGCCTCGATTGTGAGTGCTTCGAGACACAATTATGCAGAGACAAAGTGTCCATAAAATCCATTGTCCCTTAGGCTCATGTGACATTATTTAGTTGCCCCGCTTGTTCCAAATCCAAGGTTCCTTTATTATCAAAAGCATGTGGGAGGCTTGGAAATCAATTGTCATATTGGTAGCCTAAAACTTTTCAATGAGCAGGTGTCACTGGGACTTAGCCTAGCATCACATTTGGAGTTGGTGAGTGCATGGGCGTTGGGTTGTAAAAGTCCCATAGCATCAAGCTCAAAGGCTAAGCAAAAAGGGTATATTTTACAAGAGGGATCTACGTGAGACTGGGACTAGATCATGGGTGGAGTGGAGAAGTTTAGCGAGGTAAAAGGCTCTTCATTCCTCGGACATAATGACTATATGAGACAATCAAAACCTAATTTCCTCTAAGAACTTATTCAAAATGTATACTCAAATAGAGGGGCTTGATATGGAGAGATTGGTGTTGGGGTTTTGGAAAGAATATTTAGAGTCATGATTCAAAGAAGATCTACTCATTGTTGCACTAGAAACAACCATTAGCTCCAATTATTAATGTTATATGAACCTCTGACTCAAAGGATAGATGATTATATAGGCTACATAGTGTTTACTCCATTCTCCTCCCATACAAATTGTGGATCTTTGCTTCATTGATCATTTACAAGGATCTTCCAACAAAGTTTCACTTGGCAAAGAGTGGGTTGATGGATGGTTTCCTTATGTGTGGAAAATTAGGGACCTTGAAGCACATATTTTGGGAGTGTCAGTTTATTAGACATTATTGATAGCGAGTCCAGGTGCAAAACTCTTCTTTGTTCCAAGGAGAAAAACACTAGAGCATTGCATCACTAAGTGATTCCAAACAACTTGGTCTCTCTACTTTAATGGGAATCTAGAAATAACTTAGAATTAGGGCCTTGTTCTCTATCTTGAAACTCATGTGTATATATGTTTTCACCAACAAGGCCAACTGTCTCTTTCTTCTGTGGTATTTGGTAAGAAGAGGTATGTACCTAACAGATAACCAGAGGTTATCTCCTCATTAAGAATGATAACGGATTGGATGCTTTAGCTTACTCAAATTTTATTTCTACTCTACTCTAGTAGCGTCGAGGAAGAGAATACAATAGCCATTGTATATGCACTTCCACCTTTTGCTTTCTTTTGTAAATATCACAAGTATTTTGCATCAAAAATGGAAAAAAATCATTGAAACTTGTAATTAAAATTTATGTTCCTTCCCTAGCATTGTGGTTTTCCTTGCCTACACTGCCATGTCAAATCCAAATAATTAACCCTACTATACATCTGCATTTTTTTTCATGGTTGTGTTTATTTTGATCGAGAACCAAAGCCTTTGAATACAAGGAATCATTCCATAACCTCCACCATCAAAATTAAAATCATAGGATTAAGAAAAAGCAAGGCTAGCGTAAAGTTTTGTTGCATGAATAGGAAAATTAACCATTTTGTTCCATCATTCGTCAACCATATGCCATATCCTTATGCGTCTTTCATATCAATCGTCACCCTTTTCCTCATAAGAGACAAATAGATTCTTGTGCCCAAACCATGGCCTTATTTAGGTATCCTATTATGAGCTTATCGCCTTTAAACAAGCAAAGAACCTTTACTAAAGGTTTGCTAACTTTTTAAACATCCTATACTCCATCCTAGAAAGAATCCAAGTACATTGATCCAGTAATAGCCCACCTTCCTATCTCTTGCTAAATGAACTAACATACTACTCATCAACAAATAAGCATCCTCTTAGGTCATTGTTTCCTTTCTCCATGGCGATGGCAAGTCCTGCACGTCCCTCTGAATTTGGTTTGAGTCTCAGTTCTGTCCTATTGCGCATGGCTTCTGCAATCGGTGCTTCTATCTTTTCTCACGGCTCCTTTAGTGAGGTTGTTAAAACCGCGGTTCCAACTCGTTCGCCCATTTCCATTCCTTTTTTGGTGCGTGAATCCATAGAAATCTCTCTTCATATGGGTCTGCATGCAGAATAAGAAGAATTTTTTCAACAAATGGTTTAATCTGTGGTTTTAATGGCCTTTGGCCTCGGCTTGTTGATATTAATGGCTAGATCTCGTCTTGTTGGAAGCTTATGATTAAGGAAGATTTGTTCATCCATCCTAGTACAAAGGGATTCTTCATTGTTGAGTTTGACCTTGCAAAAGATAGGGATTTGATTCTCGATCCAACCCTTCATTTTATGGAAACTCAGGCTTGTTCTTGATGCCTTGGACTCCCTGTTTCAATCTTTTGACTGCTAATCTTACTTCAGCTCCTGTATGGGTCCATCTCACAAATTTGCCCTTGCATTTTTAGGACGAACCCTCTGTTAATTCCATTGGCTTAGCCTTAGGTAAATTCCATTTTGTAAGCAAAGAAACTGAACTTCACAGCATTTCTTCATATGTTCGGATGTGTGTAGAAATGGACTTTAGTAAAGGGTTTCCAGCGGAAATTATTTTGAATAGCAAAAACTACTATGAAAGAATCTCTATGTGATGTAGGGTTTGTTTTGAAACAACGCACATAACAGTGCACTACTCTAAAGGGAACATAAAGGATAGGAAGCACCAACGAAAATCAACCTGGTGGGATGGCTCTTATGAAGATCATCAACTGATTATAAAAACTAGTCAGGATTCTTTCACAACCCAAGATCTGAAACCCCAATCCAATGGTGTGTCTACTCAATAGATTCCTCTTAATCAACCAGATCCGCTATCGCATTCAAAAGTAAAGGATCCATATTCTCCTTACCCGAGAAAACAAAGTCAGGTTCACCCCAACTCCCATCCATTGGTAAGTTGGGCAGATGAGGTTGATATAGTTGAGGCGGTGAAGAAGACAACCTCCAGATCAAGAAAATACAGGGATAGAAGGATTAGCAACAACACCACCATTTGTCAAAGAAGTTTGGATGGTAGTAAGGAAGAATAAAAAGACTTCGTCGGCAATGCAACCAATGGTAGCAAGAAGTCAAACTCGAAATCCAACATAACCATGTATTTCTTTTGTCGATTATTATGTCATCAACTTGTCTAAAAATATTCATGTAAGGGATTATGGAATGCAATTTTCTTGGATATCTGACAAATAGGCCAATGAATTTTGAAACCAGGCTGATAAGCCCTAGCAATAAAGTTTGGAAATTTATGCTATGTACTACATGTCGGCGAGACTGTTGCAATTTTTTTTAATATAATTCCAATCATTTTTGTCAAAAAAGAAATAAGCATCCTCTTCATATCTAACATACAAGTGATGATGGATTGAAGAGAAATGGCGTTGATAGCGAAGTATGTGATGGTGGGATGCACCAATTCTTCATTTCTTATGAATATCCTTGCTAAGCCAAGAATAGAGGCATGATTACATATGAATTTGATGACATTCTTAGTCAATTCAGTCATCTCATTGATAAAATAATTTTTCCCAATGTCTTCAAGCATTAAATCAATGCAATGAGTAGCAAATATAGTGTAATACAAATTGAGGTGCCTCTCCATTAACATTCTTCTAGTTGCTACACAATTAGAAACATTATTTGTTACCCAGTGCAAAACATGTTGCACACATATCTTGAATGAAGTCTTCCATTGAAAAAATTCGAAGGAAAACCTTGCTGGGAAACTTTGAGGGACTTCCTCACATTTTGTGGATGGCACCCAATGCAAACCCATCAATGTTGATTAGGGCCCTTAACCCAATAGGATCATCGAGTGAGGCATACAACAAAGGCAATCAAACTAGGAAATCAACCCCGAGACTCCCAACATGAAGCTCAAAGCACTCAAGTTAGCCCATTGGGTTAAGTCTTCCAATAAATTAAATAACAATGCGGAAACTTTCACATGTCCAAATGCATTAATAGATTTAATAAACATTGTCCTTTCCATCCATCCATCCGAACATCAAATATTGTCATGCATCCAAGGATTCCTCGCAACTATTTGAGTTCCTCTACTCTAGTGTTGATATTTGCCTTCCCCTTTTCAAAGATTTACACCTCAACTCATCATAAGTAGGGTGTTTATATATCGAGCCAACAACATCCCACATTGCCTGGTAGAACAAAATGTTCTTGACTATGCTAAATGGTACATCACTCCATAAAAAACACCTATCCAAACCTTATTTGCTTATTTCTTCTCCATTTTTAAAAAATCGAATTAATTGAAGGTTGTGCCCTAACTCATGTTGTTCAATGACCAAAGAAAGGTGATGTTCTTGTGAAAGGTGGAGCAACAAAGCCCTTCTCAGTTCCACCCATATTCAATATGCATGTGACTCTTACTATTCCTACCTTTTCCATTTCAATCCACATAGCTTCATGTTCTTCCTTCTTTAATAGTTCATGGATAGCTTCAGGAGCTTCTCGTTGGATTTCTTGGGATTTTGGTACAAATATCAACATCATGCCCTAGGATTTTTGCAAGGTGATATTTCAAACAAGAAATGCGTTTGTTCATCTCCTTTCCACAAAGCTTACAACACATCGTTTGACAATTTGTCCCCTCAAAAGGTTCCTTGTATTCCCAAAATTGATCCAAATCCATTTTGTGGCTTTTTCAATCCGAGGAAGCTAGGCCCATTTTCCTGGCCTTTCTTGGGAGATGTTTTCATGGATGGCATCCACCAAGTCTCACTATCTAATCAACCAAGAGAAAAAATATAAAAACAATTCAACACTGCGAAATGTTTGTTAAAAAATGCAAGCTAGAAAATCGACATATCTCCAAGGAAAAATTAGCACAAGAGACAACACTATGCACATCGCAAACCCTTGCATAAATCTGATATAATTTAATTTAGAGAACAAAAAAAACCTAATTACATGCAAGAAATGTAACACATACCACGGAATTTGAAAACATAAAATGGAAATCATGATAACGAAAGATTCATTTATGTTGATAAAAAATCCTTCTTTGCCCCTCCAAAATTTGCTAGAAGACTCCATATCGCTCTAGCAAAGAAAAGCAAGTGAAAATGAAAGAAGAAATTGGGGTTTCCACCTTTTATAGGCATTTTTTCCTGTGTCGAGTGATATATTCCTATCAAGTCGCAATATTGATTTTATCAAAACAATTCAATATTTTTAAAGATATCAGATTTCACAATATTTTATGGGCAATATATCTTTTGGGCATAAAACATCGAAAATATCGAGACATTCCCAATATATCAATAATATTTGCAACTATTATACAAAATATCAAATCCCAAAATACAAATCATAAATATAATACATTGTTAACAAAGCCAATTATGCTTTGATTTTCTTGTCACTCACAAGACACCAATTTTAAAGAAATGAGCATTTTAGTGGTAGTTTAAAATACATAAATTCCCAGAGTGTACAAAATAAAACATGGATGAACAATCAACAAGAGATGTAGGAAAGAGTTGACATAGCAACAAGATAATGCTCATCAAGCATTCCATCCAATTCAACTTGTGGACTTATCACACATTTAAAAAGCACCTACTAATGCATATGATATGATAGGTAAACTCCAAAGTCCCTATAGGAACATTGCAATGATGGATCATCTAACACCATTCAAATTTCTCCAATTATGGAAATATACTTTGTCAAAGAAATGTGAAAAGGAGGAGATGACATCTTTGAAAAATGTCTTAAGAGTTGAAGAGAAGAGAGTTATTGCTTTTAAAACCAGAGTTAAGAGTGTGTAATTAAGAACAAAATATACTTAGCACTATATAATACATATTACATAAGAAGCACACTATTAGATGGATAAAGGACTAGCAAATATAACATTCGATTTTGAACATAATGCAGAGTATAAAAGCGTATAGAAAGCACCCATAGATCTAAATTCTAAGGAGCAACTACTAATATAATTGGAAGTTTTGAAGAGTTTTTGGTCCATGGATTCTCTCCATGACCAAATCCAATTCCAATATTGAGATACCTTAAATCTTGAGTAGGCATGTTAAACCTCGTAAAATATTAACTAGCCCTTGAGCATTTAATCAAGAGTTAGTACTGGACTTGTTACACATCCCCGTCTACCTTAATTTTACTGTTCACTGCATGTTACTTGTGGATGATTTAAAGCACCACTTGATGCTAAACAAAATGATAACAATTGTCTCTACATCTTACAATGAAGTCAACTTGGTGGGAATGCTGGTAGCGTAGTTTATTTAAGACGGTGAAAAAATTCAGTGTTACAAAGGTGTCATTTGAACAATACAAGGAATTTTCAATCTTGAATTTTTGCCAAATCATAAGTGTTGTATAAACACCAAAAATAATTTCAGACTATGAAGGTAGCTATGAAGTAGAATAAAAATCAACAAAAAAGAATAGGATGTGCAGCAATCATGTAAAGACCTTCAAAAGTCTACATATTGCAACACTACTTACACACAATGATAATATTGTGATTGTAAAGCATAGTATTGTTCAATATAAGCAGTTGCACAAATTGGTTGTGTTATCCCCTACCCTGGGGATAACTAAGGAGATCATGTCTCAAGGCCCACAAACATGGAGTGTCGAGATCCGGATAACTTGAGCATGGCCCTGGAGGGCCTCTCTTTTCTTCAGTGTAGCCCATCTATCAGTAGCAACAGTATCCATCCCACTAGCCTAGTCATGAAGTAGCGGTAAGTCTTGCTCCATGAGGTAATTAGTCTGGGTATCATGGTATGTGTCACTCTGATTATTGAAGCACTTGAATATGTTGCTTTCAATTCTCCTTCATTTCATAACGTTTGATTGGAAATTATGCTCTTTAACTTGTTCATACCTGGAAGGGTGACATGATGCCCTAGTAAGTTGACCTCCCTTTAGGATGGTTTGCCACTGCTTAGATCTATGAAAGGTCGTCGTCCATTCCCTACATACCACTTTCCATCTTTATTCCTCTCATTTTTCCCCCTACCCTTGTTCGGGCCTTAGGATTTGCCACACTAGGAAGGGTTGTACCTTGCCTCGTGGGAAGAAGGGGCTAAAGGTCCAGAGGGTAAAAGTAGTTGGCAAGAGTTAAAAGCCAAAATGAAACCTTAGAGATGCTTCACCCAGAGATTCTCGAGAAAGCAGTAAAAAGGCTTCTCAGTAAGAAAAAGAGACCCATAAGATAAATAAACACTCAAGGTATTAGTTGGTGGATGGGAGGTCTCATCATGAGCCGGCCTATTATGACCATGGACATGTAGCAGTATGACACTACCATCTATCTGGTCACCAAACCAGGGTAGTGTCTCTTGGTGGCATAGCCAAGAGAAAGGGAGTCTCATCACGAGCCAGTCTTCTCGTCTCTGTGAAATATTTGTGGATAACGTTGTCACCAAGCCAGGACAGTGTACATCAACTCTTCCCTTAAAGCATAAAAGATCAAAAGCAATGAAGGTAAGAATAAAAGGCATTGAATGGGCTAGGAAAAATGTAGCATCTATGACAAGGAGCAGCTCACCATCTACAAAGGCACCCACATGTAAGATCTACATTTCTCTGTTATAACTGCACCCCATGCCCAAACACTTATCCCACGCCACCTCACATGCACTTACATGACCTAGATTAATTCTAACCTGGAAACACCCCAAACTTAAAGGGGATTAGCCCAATAGGACAACCTGAGACCTTCTCCAAACCTGACTTGTTAAATTGCATAACGTCTTTGAGCACTTGTCTGGGTAAAGGGGGGTTTGATGCACATGTTTGGGTAATTTAATTATTGGATGTGATTTACATGTTATGATCCTTGTGACTTGTGAACCCCTGGAGGGCGTACTTGTTGTTGTTGCAAG
Organism: Picea engelmannii; assembly: GCA_009831015.1. Taxonomy (NCBI): domain Eukaryota; kingdom Viridiplantae; phylum Streptophyta; class Pinopsida; order Pinales; family Pinaceae; genus Picea; species Picea engelmannii. The sequence continues at coordinate 659,511 of ML777184.1, forward strand.
ACTTTGCCCGGTGGACAGGTACACGTGGGGGAATGATTAGCTCGGACCTCCATGGGGCTAAAAGCCCACAGGGGAATGATTAGCTCGGACCTCCATGGGGCTAAAAGCCCACAGATGGATGTTGTAACCCCAACCAGGGGAAAGGAGACATTAGAGACTTGCACTAGGGAAAACGAAGGACGTTTCCCTTGGAGACACTCTGGCAGACCTAGGCCTAGGGGGATCTTGCTCTTCCACCTAGACGTTGACCTTTGAGAGCCCATGACATCATCATTATGACCCTGGACGTCATCCAGAGCTAGGGTTTGCATATTGAGGGCAGTTGTGAGTTGGTTGGCACATGTGGGCATCATCCAGGGCCTTTGGAGGCCAAACGTTCTGCATCAGGAGCACAACGTTCCATCCTAGGGGCCCAACGTCACCCTAGAAGGGCATGATGTCACCCTTGGAGATGATTTCAAGGGTTAATTATTGTTATTTATGTAAAAGCTGGATTTTTGATGTAATTTGGCCAGGTCGACCTTTAATGACCTAAAATTTATTAAAGGTCATTAGTATTGTATAAATAAAGAGAAATTACTCTCATTTTTCATCATCACCCATCACAAACTTAGTGTGGACTGAAATGTGTGCCCTTTTTAAGGGCTATTAAGTTAAATAACTAGTGTGCAACTTCTTGGAGAGGCATATTTTGGTGTATCTTGGCTATTTTTCATGGTGGAAGATCTTCAACTAGGGTTTGGCTTGATTATTCTTGGTGAAGTAGAAAATCTGCAATTTGTTTATGTTAATGAATGTTTGTGGTAAATTTTACTTGTTTCATGTTAAAGATTATGAAATTGTTTGCTTTAACCCTAGGAGAGAAACATAAGTTATTTATTTCTCTCTATAGTCTTCTACTTGTCTAAATTTTTCAAGTACACATTGTTTAGAAGTGGCTACCATAGCCCTAAAGTGCTAGCACTCTAGTAGCTTCACTCTAATTGCTTATTGCATACATTCTTTTAATGGTCTAAGGAAGGAAGTTTCGCTAGGGCCTAAGATTCCTTACTCTCTAGCAAATTTGTTTTTAGGATTTGGATGCTTGAGGCCTTGGGCTACCAACACCTCCTTCATCCATCCCTTCTCCTTGGACAAAATATCATCATTGTTACTTTTCTCCAAGTTTTTCCGCTGCTAATGTTGACTCCATAAACCCTAAAAGGCACTAGTCTACTCACTATAGTGAATGATTGATCAAACATACACTCAAATCTTTCTCCTTGAAGCTTGTGCTAACTCTTACTAACCCCAAACTAGACTAATTCCTTAGCTAACTTGATGTTGCAAATCATTGCTACAGCCATACTAATTCATATTAATTTGTTGCATTCACCTACATAACTTGCACCTAGCTCACCTAGAAATTGTTTGTGACAATTGTCCATCAATCTACTAGATAAATGCTAAGTTTACATGGTGTTTCCTTGCAATTTTGAGCACTAGATTTTGATGTTGTTACAAAATCTTGCTCTAGCCATCTAACTGCAACAAATTCTCTGCAAAAGTGACATTAAATGCTAGCTAGACATTGCCAAATTTGTTTGTTACAATTTATTATCACTCTGCGTGGTTAAAGCTACTTCTTTTTGTCTTTTTCAAGCAATTTCAAGGCATAATTCTTGTGGTTGTCACAAAATACGTGTTGTTGTTGTAAATTGTTACATTGCTGCAAATTTATATCAGCTAAGCCTATTTTTGAAGGTTCATGGTCTTAAGAAGCACTTACATCATATTTTTGTACTTGAAAGCTGGCATACTTTCTTCTCCATTTTACCGTTGCTTCATCCCTTGAAAACTTTAAGAACCTTTTTTACTCGAGTGACCAATGAGGGGGATTTCTTGAATCCTTGCCTTAGTCTTATCATCCCTTTAGGTCGTTGGGGACATCTCCCCTGGAGTAACTTTGATATACTCCTAAACAGAAAGGGGTTTTCTATTAAGGTGGCAGTGATAGGTCACCCCCTATTACATCAATCTTGCATCCACGTGACTTGGGCTTTGGGCAAGTATAGATTGTGCGATAATAGGCTGAATACTCCTTCAAGTGTAAGCCTCTTCAAGGTGAAACATAAATCTTGTGCCATTAGACCTTGAGGAAGTTGTGTTAATACATCGTCTGAGTTGTGCAGAAAAGTTACTCAAAGATTATTGTAAACAAGAAAGTATTTAACGAGATCACAACTTTAGTTGATGCATTTGGGCATAATACACCAATGCAATCATATATATTGCTGAAAGTACTATAGAGAGGTAAATGATCAATCGACCCTCATTGTCTCCAATCAGTGAAAACATCACCCGTCTTAAAGTATTGACCTCTAGTGAAGTTCTCAATCTGGTGAGACATCTATTGCACTGCCTATGTTATATTAATTTGTGCAATTACATCAAACCTGATTCCTTGAATAGTAAGTACATTGCTATGGACTCTGCTTTATGTTGGTTGAGATAAGTTGAGACTTCAAGTGATATTATTCAATCTTCTATATAAACCCCTCTAAAGGATGTTACATTTGAATGTACTAATGAGACTATAAATCTTACATAATGAACGAGTCAGGCAATACTTCAATTTTGAACTCCTTCACATGCACCAAATTGAGCTTAGTATGTTGGTTGAGATAAGTTGAGACTTCAAGTGATATTATTCAATCTTCTATATAAACCCCTCTAAAGGATGTTACATTTGAATGTACTAATGAGACTATAAATCTTACATAATGAACGAGTCAGGCAATACTTCAATCTTGAACTCCTTCACATGCACCAAATTGAGCTTAGTATGTGGGTTTTGACAGAGCTTCAATATGTGCAAGGTACTGTCTAATGATTTTAGCTTTTGGGGGGACTTTGACACTAGTGGAAAATTCATGTTGCATAGGATGGCTGCCAGGGTAGAGGTTTTCCTCATTTTGAAATGAGCAAAACTAATGACTATTAACAAGCAGCAGATTTCTCATTTGCAATGTATGCAAGACATTAGTTGTCTTGGAAATACATATGGTATACATGGGGTAAAGAATCTATGCAAGAAAGAACATGTTCTGTCTGTGCATGAAAAAACATGTTTCCTTCTTGTGTTCAGTTAATCTGTAATGGGTGACAGAAACCAGTGCTGTATGAAGATGAATCATCATAAAAATGCACAACACTGCACAGATTATAGATCAAAACAATGATTTAATGGTTCACCCTATAATGGAGAGGAGAAATATCTTTCGGGGCTACAGAAAGCTCCAACCAAGCTGCATCTTTGATGACCTACATTAAATCTTGGTGATGGGCAATATATGCGGCAAAGTACATTGGTATATTACCTGTAGAATACATTTGCAATTTGCTTGCAGCTTGTCTTGCTGGACACTTGAAACTAATATACACATACTCATGCTTGGCTCCAAATCATGCAACTACTGTTATTACTTTCTTTTACATGTTCAGGATATTTTAGCTGAAATTCACTTGTACTGTACAAAAATTAAGTAAATGTTTCTGGTTGGGCTACTATTGCTGGCTGTAATCACAATCCCTTTGACAGTTGACTTTTGGTCATTAGTGGACATTGATATAAATTTCAAATTTCAATTCTAATTTCTCAATGTACCCTCATGCTTAGAACTTTTCATGATGGTTAGCATGTTGATGCTCATTATTGTTTCTTTGCTGTTACTGAACTAATTACTTCAGAAGGCATCTGTAAAACCATAGCTTCATAGACAATAGGAAGGCCATAAAAAAAACTGCAAGGGCAGATTATTGCATTTTTTAAGACATCTGGAAAACCATAGCTTCATAGACAGTAGAGAAGCCATAAAACTTAAATAAAAAAAAATTTAAAAAAATTAATAACAATAAATTCACGGGCAGATTATTGCATAAAAGATAGTTTCATCAGCAAAAGCCAGACGGAAAATTTTTGCAATAGACAAAGAAGAGCCTCTAAGTATGGAAAATGAAGTCAGGAAATATATATATATGTGTGTGTGTGTGTGTGTGTGTGTGTGTTTTCAAGCATAAACAATGTTTCAAATAATGAAATGCAAATTCTTGTTCGCAAACTTGGCTTCATGATTTTTAAGATGTTTTGTCCAAACTTCAAAGTATATATATATATATATATATATATATTGTTTTCAAGCATAAACCATGTTTCAAATAATGAAATGCAAATTCTTGTTCGCAAACTTGGCTTCATGATTTTTAAGATGTTTTGTCCAAACTTTAAAGTAAATTGGCAGTTGTCAATGTTAAAAATAATTAAAAAATACCTAGGCAAGTGTTTCTCATCACCTAGGCACCTAGGGGGTGGGAAAATGTCTAATGTGGACTCTAGTCATTTAATTCATGTGATATGAATTAAAAGTGACTTCATGACTTAAGTGAAGGGGGTGAGTGAATAGACATTACATCTCAGCCACTCATCTCATTCAATCTTGACCATTGGATTGAGAAACCCTTCAACTTCCCTCATTGAGTTGGTTAAGGTAAGGAGGCGCCCCCCATTGCATTAATTCTTTATGAGTTTTGAAGAGCAAGAGAGAGAGAGAGAAGTCAAGCAGGAGAAGAGAGGAAGTTTGTTGAGCATTGGCACGCATTCCAAACCAAAGGTACAGCACGGAAATCAAGGCAGGGAGTACAGCCAGCAAAGAGCCGTGCAGTATGGATTTTGGAGAGGCCGTACAGTAGAGAAAAGAACAGTCCGTACAGCAGAGGAGGTGCATGCATTTCGAGGCAAGTTGGCACAGAAATCGAGGCACATTTAATGCTGGAAATTCCATGCAACAAACCCAGAATTTGTGGCACAAGTTTCTAGACAGTCCGTACAGCATTAAATGCTGTGACAGCCATACTGTGGTACGGATTTCTTTCACAGAAATCGAGCAGAATTTGGAACTGTTCAGGAGGAGATTTGGCTCATCTTCTGAGATAAGTTTGTGTAAATTTTTGCTGTGAATATTTCTGCTGTAACAGAAGAATTTCTCTGAGCTCTGAAAATAATAAAAAGCCCCTCTCTCACTGGTTTTCCCCTTGTGGGTTTTTTCAGGGTCAATGTTAGACCAAAAATCTTTGTGTCTATAATTTCTGAGTTAGTGTGCTGCTGATGGAATTATTTATCTCTGCATTTAATGTTATTCAGAATCCTCTTGTTTCATTTCTGAGAATTTTTTATATGCTGAGAAATTGCTGCTGTTATAAAACTGGGTTTTTGGGCATTAAACTATGATTAGTCTCAGTGAGACTTGAAACTGGGTGGGGTCTGAAAAATTTACAGCCAGTAGCGCTCTAACAGAGATTTCTATGCTGTAGCTGACTGATTCTAACTTGGCTTTCAGTGTGTACTGAAATCACATAATATATTAGTGCATGCCAAATGTGAGGTTATAAGTTAAACCTTTACATCTGATATTCTTTAGATGAGAAAATGTAAAATATTAAGAGAATCACCTTGATGAGTATAACCAAGTGTTCCTTTCATTATTGAATGTAAGAATTCACACTTTTCTCCTCCAAAGATGTCCCAGGTTCTGGTCTGACTAAACCTGGGCATATGGTTCCTCCTTTTATACATATTCTTCAACTGAATCTTTCACAATTCTTACAATATGACATTGCATGATTAATTTGTCACAACTGTTAAGCACAATTATAATGAGTTAAATTTCAAAGAACGTGAACTCTATGCATCTAGATTCTATATCATTTGAAAGAATATATCAAGAACAATGGAAAGAATGGTTGGGTCAAGGTGGGAAAGGAAAAAGGAAAGAAGGGTCAGCAGAACAGCTCCTTGAAGGGCCTTAGACCAACAAGTAAAAGTGGGGACGAGAACTAACAAGTACAACCAGCTAAAGTGTGGATCCAGGTTCCAAATGACAGTTGTAAGACAGGAGAGGGAATTGTGTAATGCGAGATCAGGCTTATCATACTCAATGGGTAAGCCAGTTTGACTTGTGAGTCTCGCAAGTCAGCTAACCAGTTGAGACTCAGGTCAAAACTCAACCAACTCACCAGGTTTAATAGTGACTCGAGTGACTCACAAGTCTTGGTACCTATCAAATGGCTATCTTGCCAAGCCTAACAACATTGACATAGATAAAGGAGATTCAGAATCTTCAAAGGAATATCAACAAGGAGTAGCCAATGACCCAAAGATGTCCCAGGTTCTGGTCTGACTGAACCTGGGCACATGGTTCCTCCTCTTATACATATTCTGCAACTGAATCACAATTCTTACAATATGACATTGCATGATTAATTTGTCACAACTGTTAAGCACAATTATAATGAGTTAAATTTCAACGTCGTGAACTCTATGCATCTATATCATTTGAAAGACTATATCAAGAACAATGGAAAGAATGGTTGGGTCAAGGTGTGAAAGGAAAAAAGAAATAAGGGTCAGCAGAACAGCTCCTCGACAGGTCTTAGACCAATAATTAAAAGTGGGGACGAGAACCAACAAGTACAACCAGCTAAAGTGTGGACCCAGGTTCCAAATGACAGTTGTAAGATGGGAGAGGGAATTGTGTAATGCAAGATCAGGCTTATCATGCTCGACGGGTCAGCCTGTTTGACTTGTGAGTCTCGCAAGTCGGCTAACCAGCTGAGACTCAGGTCAAAACTCAACCAACTCACCAGGTTTAACTGTGACTCAAATGACTCGCAAGTTTTGGTACATATTAAAATTTAAATGGCTATCTTGCCAAACCTAACAACATTGACATAGATAAAGGGGATTCAGGATCTTCAAAGTAATATCAACGAGAGGCCAACGACCAACCCATCGTTACAGTAGAAAAGGGTACTAATGCCACAACTTCCTCTTTGGACACTCGTATGTCAAGTACATTGAAAAGTAATAGTAACTTTGTACTCTAAGCTTTGGGAGGGCTTATGTAGCCCAACATATAAGATATCATTTTTGGGATTATCTACGTAGAGTAAGTCATTGATGCCTGATGCACGTGCCATGAGAACTGATCAAAATGAACAATTTCTCATGAATTTGCATAGTCCACTTCAGTGTAGTTTGACTTGGCTAAGACTCGCAAGTCTTTCCGAGTCCTACAAAGCCTTGGTTAGCGTGGGTACTCACCTAATACTCGCCCTTGAAACTCGCCACTTGCCAAACTCATGGGAAACTCACCATACTTGCCAAGACTCACCATAAAACTTGCAATATTTTTGTGCACAAAATTTACTATATTTTAAGGTTTTTTTTATTTACCAAGTCTTTCACGAGTCACCGGGTCTTGCCATGTTCCAAGCCAACCAAGTTTTTGCCAAATCTGAGTGGGACAACATTGGTCCACTTGGCATCATTGCATCAGATGATACTCACAAGGGTGAAGAAGTGGGATTGATACTAGTGAAATGAATCATAAAGCGTCACTCATCACCTCCAAGATTTGCACCAAGTAACTTGGGCATCCCAAGGAGGTCATCCATCCCAAGACTCCTTTGGCTTAAGCACACTTAACCATGGATTTCTTCCCCATAGTCAAGCCCACTTAGTTTGCTACCCCATTTGCAAAACCTTAGCAACTATTGCCTTATGAGCTATTCATTTGGAGCTCACTTAACTCTTTTATTTAAGCTTTGGGGGGGGGTGCTTTTGTAGTCCAACATATGAGATATCACTTTTAGGATTACTTGTGTAGAGTAAGTCATTAATGCATGACCCATGTCCCATGAGAACTAATCAAAATGATCAATTTCTCATGAATTTGAATTTTGAATAGTCCACTTAACACTCATTGCATTGAGTAATGCTCACAGAGGTGAAGAAGTGGGATTGAGATTAGGGAAATGAATCACAAAGCATCAATCATCACCAACAAGTATTGCATGCAATAATCAAGACTTCTCAAAAAGGTCACCCATTCCAAGACTCCTTTGGCTCAAGCATACTTAACCATGGAGTTTTTTGCCATAGTCAAGCCCACGTAGCTTGCTACCCCATTTGCAAAACTTTAGCAAGTATTGTACCTTATGAACTATTCGTTTAGAGCTCCCTTAACTCTTTTATTTAAACGTTGGGGGCTTCCACAGTCCAACATATGAGATATCATTTTTGGGATTATCTACATAGAGTAAGTTATTAATGCATGACTCGTGTCCCATGAGCACTAATCAAAATGATTAATTTCTCACGAATTTGAATAGTCCACTCAACACTCATTGCATTGGGTGATGCTCACAACAATGAAGAAGTAGGATTGAGACTAGGGAAATGAATGGCAGAGCATCAATCATCACATCCGAGACTTGCACCCAATAACCAAGACTTCTCAGGAAGGTCACCCATCCCAAGACTCCTCTAGCTCAAGTGCACTTAACCATGGAGGCTTTCCCCATGCTCAAGCCCACTTAGCTTGCTACCCCATTTGCAAAACCTTAGTAAGTATTGTGCCTTATGAACTACTTTTAGAGCTCCCTTGACTCTTTTAGGGTCCCACATACGAGATATCATTTTTGGGACTTTCTACATATTTGTTATTAATGCATGACCCATGTCCCATGAGAACTAATCAAAATGATCCATTTCTCGTGAATTTGAATAGTCCACTTAGCACTCATTATCAAGTGATGCTCATAGGGGTGAAGAAGTGGTATTAAGGCTAGCGAAATGAATCGTAGGCATCAATCCTCACCTTCGGGACTTGCACCCAGTAACAAGGACTTCCTGAGAAGGTCACCCGTCCCAAGACTCCTCTAGCTCCAGTGCACTTAACCATGGAGTTTTTCCCCTTAGTCAAGCCAACTTAGCTTGCTACTCCACTTGCAAGAACTTAGCAAGTAGTGTGCCTTATGAACTATTCATTTAGAATTCCCTTGACTCTTTTATTTAATCTTTGAGGGGGCTTCTGCAATACAACATATGAGATATCATTTTTGGGATTATCTATGTCCCATGAGAACTAAACAGAATGATCAGTTTCTCATGAATTTAAATAGTCCACTTATCACTCATTACATCGAGTCATGCTCATTGATGCAGACCCCACCCTCTCACAGGGTTCGCGCGACCTCCCGATCTAGGATAGTTCTAGTCGGGAGCTGAAATTAGCTCACAAGCTCCCTCTGAGCCCAAAATCTTAATGCACAGGTCCTTAAACCTTCTTCTCGAGTGTAAATTTTCCTTTTCGGGAGTCCCCAAGCGCTTACAAAGCCTCCCCAAAGACCGAGGGCCAAAGCTTCTTTCTCCGAAAATTTCGGGACTTCGAGACCTTTCTATCCCTCTTTATCTCCCAATACAAATTCCGCGAACTGTTGAACATTGAGCGGCTAGATCAACGGTCCACAATGAGCTCCTAGATCGATGGCCCAGATTATATTTTTGGGCTTCGACGATTTCTTCACAACGCCCTTTTTCCACAACTTTCTCGGATCGCTGAAAAGCGCTTTCTCCGAGTATCATATCGACGATCCACAAGCTTCGATCAAATGGACAGTCCAAATCAATTCCCTTCCGGCTTCAGTGATTTTCGTTGGTCGTCAAACAACCCAACACTTTATATCTCCCGACGTTGAAACGTCGAATAAGTTCTTCTGCCTCCACGTGTCGCCTCCTAGATCAACGGCTAGGATGCCTTTCGGTGATTTTCTCCTCGTCTGCACAACGATTTGATTTCGCCGAAGTGTCGAGTTCCCAGATTGTGGGATATTGTGCCATGCGTCCTCTCCAACGGATGATTGGGATTAACTTCGGGCTTCAGGCCTCCGCGAGTCTCCACAACACCACGCTACGTTTTCTCTAGAGCGTCGGACCTCCAGATCTACTGCCAATTACCCTTCCCGCAATCAACAGTCCAGATCTACTCCGAGCTTCGGGACTCTGGAGAGATCGACCTCTTCTTCCCACTATTCTCCCGAGGTGCCTATCCTCCGGATTGCCTAATCTGACGATGCGTGTCCTTTACAATGGATAGCCCAGATGAACTCTGGGTCTTCAAGACTTCGGGGGTTCTGACTCCAAACTTCTGTCGAAATGCTTGTTCACCGGAGTAGACAATCTGTCGACGCGTGTCCTCGGATTTTTGGACGGCCACGATTCACTCTGACCTTTGGGACTTCGGGGGTCCCGACTTCTCCACACGCCGAATCCTCCGAATACGCAAAGTCCGAAGGACTTCACCGATTAAACCTCGCACAGCTCCTGTTGATCCAACGACTATCCTTTCTCCTGCAACCTCCCGAATAGATATTGATCGTAGATCTTCGCTCCTCGATAACTCCTCCTTTAAACTTGTTTTACGACTTCTCTGAACGCACGAAGTCTTAGAGACTTACAGGGTTTAAACCCCACGCTACTTCTCTAGATTTGAGGGTAACAAAAGACCCTGGATCCTCCCGATCAAATCTCCACCATTCAACTTTTAAACAACGAATCTTTCCCTCCTTGAAGATTCTGATAGTTCTCCTTCCTGAGCTTGATTGCACGAGATCAATAGAATCTTTGGCACCCTCATGTGCACTCCTCTGATACTTAAGGCTCTGGACTTAGAATTTTTCTAAGTCCCTCCTGTGGAACTTTTATACTCGCTATCTTTTCTGAGCTTTGTTCCTCCGAGGTTTATAGACCTCTAGCGCACTCCTTACGTCCTTGAAACTTTTGATGAATCTCAGACTTAGAGATCTCTTAGAAACATTTAGACTTAGAGATTTTTGAAGAAATCTCCTCACGCACTCCTTGCGTTCGTCTCCTCTAAAACTTCTTCGACACTTAAAGAAAATGTTGGCCCGATGCACTCCTTGCACGGGTCCTCTCAAATCTTTGCTCTCCTCTAAGCAACTGTGCACTCTTTGCACTTCAACTAAACAACTGTGCACCCCTTGCACTTCCACTGTAAATTCACGTTATCTCTCATGAGCTTTTGAGTCTGTCTCGACTCGGCCTACGCACTCCTTGCGGGCACTATGCACTCCTTGCACCAGGAATCTCAGAAGAGAAAACAAACGAAATTTACAGAAACATCAAAGGTTTCCACACTTAACCATGAAAAACATATTCATGCATAAAAGATACATAAACAGATAAAACACAAAGAACATAAAAAAAATCACATGTACTCAAATAACTCAGATGAACACAACACCATACAATTGGAATCAAACCTCTCTGTTTGTATTCATTCAGTAAAATATATGTACTCATACAGTTCTCTGCAACTCCTCATAAGCTTCAATAGCTCTCTCAGCAACAATAATAATAACATTCAGCAACAACTACAATATTCAGCAGCTTCTACAATGACCTTCAGCAGCCTCCTTTGGGCATACAATACATATATTTATACAACGAAGGGCTTCTTGAGCCTTCCCTCCAAACTACCTTAGAGTTATCCTATCACAGTTAATTCATTCATCTACTAAGGACTATTACATTGAATGGCGATTACATTCAGATATGAGTCGATACTCAGTATCTGTACAACCTTATCTGCTAATTAAAACGATTACAATCATCGACGGCCTTATGTGATGGCTCTTGCCTCAAAATATTTTTACACTCTTATCAAAACAGAAAGACGCGCTCCTCCTTGGAATTCAAAAACAACTTCAAATCTGCGCATTGGGTGCCGAGTTGTCCTCCACCTAGCTTCTTTAATGTTGATGGCGATGCTCCTGCATCACTCATGGGGGTGAATAAAGGGGATTGAGACGAGCGAGATGAATAACATATTATTAATCATTTCCAATAGGGACTTGCACCTGATAATCAAGACCTCCCGAAAAGATCACCAATCCCAAGACTCCTTCGGCTCAAGCACGTTTAACCATTGATTTTTTCCATAATCGATCTCATTTAGCTTCTAGTCCTCGAGCACAGACTTTTGATGGAGAGCTTGTGAAATTCAACCTTATGTGTTGGAATTTAAGAGGTACCTCTAGAGACACACAACAAGCTATTATACCGAATGTGATTCATGTGATTAAACCAAATATCCTCTTTCTATAAAATGTCAAAATCACTAGATTTTGGCTTTAGACCATTAATGAACAATGGTTGGTAGGATGAATTTAGACATACCACACATGCAGATGGGAGAGGGGTAGTGTGTAGTGGCCCCTCGGATGATCTCTTCCATCATAGATAGTGGACAAGATCCACTTGCTCAATGTTGTTGGATGAAAGTTTTGCTTGCTATAGCAGTATGGGATTTTTGTTTCGTGTATGCCTTGAATGACCCCTATTAGATCAATTTAGTGTTAAATTTGGCAGCATCGACAATCATTCTCCAATGAGAGGTCATATGGGCCACCCTGAAGCTAGCCAAGGAGATTTGGAGAATCAACCAATCTTGTGAGGTATTGACAAAAGCCAGGGGGAACGTACAACCTCTGTGAGTCAAACCAAAAGTCAGGACAAACGAGATGCTATGTAAGTCTAATGCAAAAGTCAGGGGAAACGTACAACCTCTGTGAGCATAGACAGTCTAGTGAAAAAATCAGGGGGAACGTACAACCTCTGTGAGCATAGACAGACTAGTGCAAAAGTCAGGGAGAATGTACAACCTTTGTGGGCATAGTCAGACTAGTGCAAAAGTCAGGGGGAACATACAACCTCTATGAACCTAGTCAAGCCTTGTGAGCCATGAGCAAAAGTCAAGGCATCTAGCAAAAGTTAGGTAGAATATAAAATTCCTATGAGCTAAAAACAAACGATATTCCTAATATTGCAAATGATAAAAATGTATTGATCTAGTGCGTTGGCACGTGTAACATTATCCACCATGAAGAGAAATTTGAATTGCCTTGTAAAGAGTTGAGTTGTAACTGAAGTCTCAAGTCTAGTTCTATTTTCGAACTAAAGTGTAATGTTGAGTTGTAACTGAAGTCTCAAGTCTAGTTCTATTTTCGAACTAAAGCGTAATGCTGAGTTAAGTCAAGCATGCTTTCACACCTCTATTTCGAGCCCTCTCCACTTCTCCTACATTCTTTTATAAGCAGAGGTCGACCCCTCTCTTCCACACAATTCGTATTCAGGTTAAGGGTGAAGCTAAAAGCGCATATCAGTGAGATAGAGGCAGCATATAGAGGCTGCAAACAGTGTTGTAAAGGCAGCATATAGAGGCAGCAAAGTGCTATAAAGGCAGCATACAGAGGCAGCAAACAGTGCTGTAGATCAGCTGAACAGAGGCACATATCAGTCCTCTAGTGACAACAATACAAGCGCTGAACAGAGGCGTATATCAGTCCACTAGTGACAGCAATACAAGCGCTAAACAGAGACGCATATCAGTCCACTAGTGGCAGCAATTCAAGCACTATACAGAGGCACATATCAGCACCATAAAGACAGTTGTACAAGTGCTAAATAGAGGCACGTATCAATCAATCAGAGGCAGCAATAACAGCCCATATCAGAGCTGATATATCAGTTCATAAGAGGCAGTGTATCTCGGTCTTTGAAGGCAACTCGGATACATCTATATCAGCAAGATCTTTTAGGTCTCCCGTCAGGTCAGAGTCAACTTGGCAAGCTCTTTAAGAGCAGAGTTTTCATGGTGGATGTTTGTAAGTGATCTTACACTATTAATGCAATAAAGGAATATCGTTTGCTGGGGTTTTTCTCCCTGTACAGGGTTTCCCCAGGGTATATGTGTTGTTAATGTGCATGCTTACGTAACTACATGATTATTGCTATTCAGTTATGATTCTATATTGTTGAAATGTTTTAAACTGGAATCGAAGTGTTGAAGATTTTAAAGAAATATTCCGCATAAGAAAATCAAGCTCAAAATTTAACATTTAGTTGTGGAAGTGGATGGCCCAATGCCTTCCAATTGTAGACTAGATTTTTGGAGGCAACTTTAATATGGTTGAGTGAGATGGTGATAGAGTTGGGGAAGAAGATCTAATATCTAAGGACATACTAAAAAATAAAAAATGTAACATTGCGAGTTTGTTTTGGGGTTATCAAATATTAACTAAAAAAAGGCATTTGGAAGCAAGTGGCAAGTATACTTGGTCCAATCATCGAAAGGGTTTGGATACAATTCAAGCATGATATGACAGATTTTATGCAAATTTACAAATGGAAGGTCTGTTTATTAGAGGATTCAGTCATAGGATCGGATCACTTGCCTATCCAAAATGCTACTGTTATGAGAGGTAGTTTGTGGATTCTACTAAAGCTACCATACATGTTGAACGTCTCACTTTTTGAATCAAAATATTGCATTTGTATTGTGTCAAAATTGCAAAATCTTGCTCCTCACCAACAAGATGGTTCAAGTTGGATTTGATGATGGGAAGTTAATGAGCAAAGGACAACAAAATTTCTAAGTTGGGAAAGAATGATAGCTAGGCATTGAGAAGCAAAAGTGCATCATTTTAGACAATAGACAAGACAAGAAGGAACAAGAGGTTAACCTATGTGATCAAGAAAAATAGCATTGAATCAAAATTTTGGAGCAAAGTCTTCAAGGTTTTGAAGGATATAGAGACAAATGAGACAGAATTAGGGCCAAGATGGAACTCCTCAAGGTTTTGAAGATGAACTTGGATACTCAAGGACCAACTTGAAGGATTCAAAGTGGTCTTATGACAAGCATTTTATGGATTACAAGACTAAAGAGTTATATGCAAAATTCTAACCGAAGCCCCCAAATGCAACATGGCTTTATAAAAGATGGGCTCTTCAAGATGTTGAAAACAAATGGATTAGGAGGTGCCAAGATGTTTGGAAAGCCCACTCGCTGATTAAGGCCAAAGTTATTGGAAAATTAGTACTTAATTAAATCCCAGTGGTTAAAGGTAGACTCCACCACACAAGTCTAACAAATGGGTGTTATGTGATTTGTCACAAAGTAGACACTGTTAAGCAGGCGCTCTAGGAATTGCATAGTTGCACAAGTACTCTAGTGAGTGTGACATTCTTTTTATCCGCCCTCTTCATGGAATGGAATCATTTTGGGAGATGGATGATTGGACAATATGGCAAAGAAATATGTAATACCACAAGATTGATACAGTCAAGGGTGTCGAGATGCCTCACCCTTTCACTTGGGTAAGAAAAAAAATATTTATGGAAAAATCAATTTCAACCACAATTGACATTTTCTATAGGGATTCTGACTTCCTTGAAATTAGGGTTGAGGAGAATATGTTGGCACTTCTTATCTATGTTGAGAGGGATAGTTTGTACAATCACAACCTAGATAATCGATTTGTATGACTTAATGTTTTTCTTATGGCAATGTAACAAAGATGCATTTTCGAAAAAAGATGGAGAGTTGATTCCTTGGACTTGTGTATAGAGCATGATTGCACAAATCAAGTTAGGCATAAACCATATAGTTAAATTTATGTGTCATTCCTCTGTTTGTGCAACTATGAGGGGTTCACTCAAGTGAGTAATAATTGATTATTAGACAATGTATCTCAGCCTTGGGTCAGAAGACACCAAGGAATAAATGGTTTTCATATTGCAATTGGAAATGCATCCACGAAGGATAGGTTTTCTCTACAATGTGCAACATCTAAATCCCTTCTCATCCACATGAATGTTTCCACATGAAAGGATATCATTGGGTGTTACCACCTTTTGAATAGAAAAAAGCTACGAAGGGCAATGTGACTTTTGCTTTTACGCATCAAATTCCAAACTACAAATTGAAGGTTGTTCAAGACTCTTAAGTAATTCCTATGAAGAGTATCATAGGATTACATTCCATTGTTGTAAGCCTATGGCTAAGTGTTTACCATTATTATAAGTAATTTTCACTAATGGAAGTCGTTCTTTCAACACGGTCCAACACATGAGCCCATGACATAGCCTTCATCAATTTCTCTACCTACTATGCTTGTCCATAATAGATAGAGATAGTCTCAATTTTCAGAGTCTCATCGTGATCCCAAAGTACAAATAAGCATTTTGTAAAATCCCTTGTAACTCACTATATATCCATTAACAGCATTCTTGGAAAGACTTCAACAATGGCAATATCAACTATACGCATTTCCCTAATGTATCATAGAATAAGTGATACACCTGACAAATCCGGTCAATTCCCTCAAAATCATAATGTCACCATCCAATGCCAACATATCACAACATCCATAGAAATACTTCAGTTTATTTCCAAGAATAAAAAAAGCCATCAACATACTAGTTGTGCAATCTCTCATGCTTTATTAATCTTCTCATGTCCCATTGATGCAGATATATTAAGTTATGCTTTCAAAACAATCATAGTTTTATGCAATTCCATATATCTCTTCCCTATCCAAGCAACCAACACAAAGGAACATCAATATATTCACAAATACTCTAATCACACGTTAAAGAATACTATTGCATACCATGGAGTACCATTTTTACTCAAGAAGAAGAGGAAATACTTGGCTACAAGGATTCTTGAACCTACTAGTATAACTTATCCAACTTGTGGAGATCTTGAAATTCTCACCTAAGAGTTCTTTGGCCAAGATCCAAATCATCCCATCGTGGCATCTATAATCTTCTATTTATTTCTTCCACTAGTAAACTTGTCATACCACATATTGAATAAGTTAAATAAATAATCGAAACCAATAAAGTACATCAAGATTCAAAAAGGTTACATCATGCAAACAAGGGTACTAGGAAAGTCCTAGTCTACAAAAGTTAAAAGGGCCATCATATGAGCCCAAGCCACCATGGGGAGGGACTCAACATCACGAAAAAAAGCACACTGGTGTATCCATAGGAGTAGAGTGAATTTTTGCTTTCCTCCACAAATCCCAATGAGAAAGGGGATGGGGAACCTCATTGAATGCAACATTACAATTATGTTTCCACAAAAAAACAATTGCAATCAAACGAACTAAAAGCCAAAGTAATTTAGAGTTGTCCCTAAGTATCCAAGTGTTCCCTGGGAGAGGCCCCTTCCATGAGAGTGAAGCTACAGAAAGAGAATGAAATTCACCCTGAAACCAAGCCCAAAAAACTCAAGCAAGCTTACACTTGCAAAAAACATGTTGAACGGTCTCCTTCTTACTGCATGATACACAAGCAAAATTAGTAATGCCAACCTTGTGCAACCTATTATCCTTGATGAAGCAATAAGCACCCCCAAACTTGTTGTTTAAAGGAGGCACAAGCCCTTCCAAATGGATTAACACCTCCTCCACCAATTCTCCACTGGATCTCCAAGCCCCCACTATTTATTTAATCCAAGACCATATCAAAGAAGTGTCACAACAATTCATACATATCCTTCATATTAGAGATATAAATAGGCCTCCCAATTCGACATCTCCAATCCCTCCATATAGAAATGTCCCCGTGCATCTACATTTTATATAAACAACTTTCTAAAATTGTACAACAGATTATATATAAATCTTTGGGTTTGAGGGTCCCCGAGGTGCATCTAAAGTATAATTTTTATTAATATAATTAGATATATATCAGTTTTCTCTTTACATAATATAGCAAAATATACATACTATTTAGCAAGGTAAAAGTATGTGTTTATATTTCTACCTTTTAACTTTCTTTGAGGATGGGGGCGAAATCTATGTAGGTCCTATTTGATATGGATTCATAAAAATCCAAACCAGATTTTATACAAGGTTACAAAATATCTACATTGAATACGAATCTGGAAGCAGATTTGGTAACATAACCATATTGCCATAATCCATCCCACAAAAAAGAAAATGCTCGCATACAAATCCACCTTATCACCAAATAGCTACATGTACATGGTCATCATCTTTAATGCCTAGGGGTCCTTACCACATGAGGATGATAATGTAAAGTTGTGCACTCAAGGCATGGCTCCTCACTAGCCTTGTTGGAATCTCCCATTACCCCCAACACATGGCAAGCTTGACTAATAAACACGTAAATAAAAACTTCTAGTAATTCTAATGGCTTGTAAACACAACACAAAATAGCCAACAACATCATAGTCCATCTATAAATAAGAAAGGATCATATCTCAAAATAATCCATATATAGCATAATAAATCATGCCATTGATTTGCTAAAAAGCTTAAAATAGTATTTCATTGACAAAATAACATAATGTACTTACATGTAATACCCCTAATCCGAACCCCAATTGTAAATGAAAATGTAAATGTACATAGCTAGTGAGTCGTTGGCACCAAGTTTTGGTTCAGTTTTGCGTGCACCTGAGTAGTGTGCAAGGATTGTTTTCCAAAGAAAGAACTCACACATTCCACAGTATCGTGCGCACCTAAGTGCGCGTGGATTGTGCATCAAGGGAAGGGTGGGCACATTCCATAGTGTTGCACGCACCTGAGTAAGTGCGCGAGGATTACCTTGAAGTGCGCATCGGACCGAGTTATATATATATATATATATATTTGTATTTGTATTTGAGACCGGAGAGCCTGTGTGGTTATTGGGATGGTGAGTCAGGATGCAAAAAGACTAGTGCGTCTATCCTTGTAAAATGTAATCCCTCAAATTATTAATAAAATCACATCACTACGCGCAAACCAACCAGACAAAAAGAGACGAGGGGCGAAACTCCACCGAAAAGGGAAAAGGGGGTTAAGAGTTTATGAGAGGCGCTAAACCAAGGGGACTTAAGTCCAAGGGAATATTTATTTAATATTTCCGAAAAGTATAATTTATGGATATTTATTTATCCTAAGTTCTCGAGGGATGGGAACGAGTCACCAAGTGGCTAAAGCTAATTCTGAAGGTGACAAA
This sequence comes from Picea engelmannii, assembly GCA_009831015.1. NCBI lineage: Eukaryota > Viridiplantae > Streptophyta > Pinopsida > Pinales > Pinaceae > Picea > Picea engelmannii. The sequence goes on from ML777184.1 coordinate 678,232, forward strand.
TGTCCAGTTATGACCATGCAAATATATGGTTAAACCTTAGTGTATTTTGGGGGCAATTCACTCATTTTCTTTAGGGGTCGAACTATATGAACAGGGGACGGCCTTTTACCTTACCTGCAGAGAAAAACTTGGAAAGGGGTTTCCATCTAGTAACCAGAGTTTTTGTTGTCGAAGAGGCGGGTTGTCAGGCCCATGAGCATTCTCTCCAAGTGAGAGATTTGTTGTCGAAGAGGCGGGTTGTCAGTCCCGTGAGCATTCTCTCCATGTGAGATATTTGCTAGGAATTGTTCACTGGTGCGCTGGGAATTAGTTACAGGGCTCTAAGACTTCCCGTTCGACCTGTTGTTGAAGCCCTAGAAGGGAAGTGGGGAAACAAGGGATTATTGAGCAAAGAAGGGGCACACTTCCTGGGGTGGGACAGGCATGTGGGGAATGAGAGACTATAGGCTAGTTGCAGCAGTTTGGCACTTTGGACTGAGCAATTCTGTTGATTATCAGACCTTAGCTTGTCATTAGGAATCATTTTCCCCTGGTGGAGTTTAAGCCCCAACTCGGGGGTAACCTGTGGCTGAAATTTTATGAGCAACAGAGTCTATGGCTGGGAGGAACGTCTGAGCTCTGCACGCAGTTGGTGACTCTCTATAAAATGGTAAGTGTCCTTTATGTGCTTGTCTAATTTACTATGTGCTTATTTACCTATCTTTGATATGCGTTTATTTCCTATATGATGTTGCATATGATCAATTGTCGTTATTATGTATAATGTTGTGTACACATGTAAAGCATGATGTTGTTATTCAGTATTTGTTGCCACACCTGCAGAGTATGATAGTTATTAAGTATTCCTGTTAGTTAATTTTGTAATAATGGTCATGCATTTCTGAGGTGATGCTAGAATTGTCGTGCGCGCAAGGAAATAATCTGTGCGCGCAAGAGGCTGGTTGTACACGCAAAGAAGCAGATCTGTGTGCACAAGGAGAACTGAATTTGTGTGCGACACCATAATGGTTGCGCGCACAGTAGTAATCATGTGTTCAGAGTGGCTACACGTGCAGTGATACTTGTGTGCTCTGAATGATTGTGTGTGCAGTTGTATTATGTGTTAATTCCACTGTTATAACTAGTGTCTGAAGAGGAAAATTTGTGTGGCGCGATCCAACTTGGGATTGTGCACATTACCTCACGTGTTTCTGCGCAGATTAACATTATAGTGTAGAATCTGCGCACTAGATTTTTGGAGTGGCATTGCTCAACAGTAAGTTGGGGATGTTGCAAAGTGGTATCAAAGCATTTTGTTAGTGTTGGTAACAAGGGACGTTACAGATTGGTATCAGAGCATTTTGTTAGTGCTAGTAACGGGGGACGTTACAGATTGGTATCAGAGCATTTTGTTAGTGTTGGTAACGAGGGACGTTACAGATTGGTATTAGAGCATTTTGTTAGTGTTGGTAACGAGGGACGTTACATTACAAAATTCGACATATAACTCCATCATAAATCAACTCTTTAACTCACTCGATTCCTTAACTCAAGCTTAACTTTCTCCATTCACTTTGATACTTGCACATTAGAGATAAACTCTTCACATCACCAACCTATGTCCTAGACCTCTAAACTATTGAATCATTTAAGTACTCCCTAGTCAAACTATGCTCAACATTGCTATTGAGTTGAGTTAACTTAGTCTCTAGTTTAACTCTCTATTGCAAGTCAAATTTTCCATAAGAGAGGGGGACCCGCAAGTAACTCGTTGGTTATTTGTTGCCCAAGAGTGCAACTTGCAAGTGAATGGAAAAACTTGACAACATAAAAATATAAATGCCAAAAAGAGAAAGAAAAACTCTCATTTTGAACGATTTTTGTTGTCGAGTTTTTATCAAGTTCAACTCAAACTCTTACACTCCAACATCGCTAAGTAGTTCACTAAGCCAAGTTTCTCCACATTGATTTGCATAAAATTTGAACATTATACATTACATGTCCTCATATAATATAAGTAGACTTAGAAAATGGCATTTGAAGGATTCAAAGCCCTATATTTGTATAATTATATCCATGATTGCCAACCTTCACCTATCAAGTTTAGGTACGTGACAATTTTCTCCCCATGTAAATTTTCCTCGATTATGTCAATTTGACTTAGTTACACCTTATCTCCACATTACCATTTTTCTAACTTATCGTCAAATCTTTCACACTTTTGTGCGCAAGATCTTTCTATTGGATTTTCTCAACATTGATCTGCATAAGGTTTGACCACATATATTACATGCCCTGATATAAAATAAGTGGACCTAAATAAAGGGATTTGAAGGATTCAAAGCCCTGCATTTGTATAATTATATCCACGATTATCAACCTTCACCTACTGAGTTTAGGTACATGACAATTTCCTCCCTTGTAAATTTTCCTCTATCGTGTCAATTTGACTAGTTACATCTTATCTCCATAGTATCCTTTTTTTCTAGCTTGTCATCAAATCTTTCATACTTTTATACACAATATCTTTCAATTGGATTTTAGCTTGTGGATTTTTAGCATCAATATGTTTGTTGTCAATGGGTTGAAAGTAACTTGAAACTACAACTTTTTGCAAAATTCTTATATTGTTATTCCATTCTCTCACACCCTTACTTTCATACTTTTATACGCAATATCTTTCAATTGGATTTTCTTTAGCTTGTGGTTTTTTTGCATCAATATGTTTGTTGTTTATGGGTTGAAACTATAACTTATTGCAAAATTCTCATATTGTTGTCATATTCTCTCACACCCTTACTTTTCTCTTATCCAGTGCCTTTCCACCCCTCAATCTAATGGTTGGTTGATCTAACCCCTATCTTTTCCTCCATCCTATTGAACTTTCCTTTGCTAAACATCTCTTTGCAAAAAGGATAGATTGTTGTTTTACATCCTATATATTTCCTACTATTTTCTACCTCCACATGCCAACTCTCCTTTTTCCTTCTTTGAAGTCGTCATTTTGCAATTTCCTTTCTTATGCTACCTTGCGGTCATATTCCTCAACAATCCACTTCCTATCAAACTTAAGTTTTTGCATAATAAATTTCATAGAAGGAAGCAATAGCACATGTATTCAATATTGTGAAGGTTGATACAAAGAGGGTCTCTTACCACCACCTTTCACTATCCCAATTAGATATGTCTAGCATTAAACACACGTAAGGCAATCACTCATAAACGAGAGACCTTGCAAGACCTTTCCAAACCCTGCATCAATAGACTTGTAACTTCCTTTTTCCAACCTATCTTGATGATTGGGGGCACTAAACATGGTGCAGAATTCTCAACCAAGGACACAAATGACATTAGATCTGTGAGATAGTGCAGATCCTCTCGGTTGGTTGGTAAACTTCTCAAGCCACGAAGTTACAAAGCCGCCCTCACCCCTTGTGTGGTGTTGCCCCTTACCCCAAATCGAGCAAGTAGACATCCATCACTAGATTTTTCTCATTTGCCTCAAATGGTAGGAGAGATTTAACAAATCGCTCTCGTGCTCTTCCTAGGTTGACCCAACCGAACTGATCAGGGGATCAAATTTTGCTCAAAAATTCAAAGTGCTCGGAATCGCTTCAAACCGAACGAGAGCGTAGGCCTCGTCGTTGCGAACCCAACACAACTCGTTTCGTCTCAAACGGACGTCAGGAACGAGAGATATAGTGATCTGTTCATTAAGTCAAACAGGCAAAAAATTTGATGTTGACTGTACAGCCCATACAGTCCAGCGTGGCAGAGTTGTACGACCGTACGTGTGGTGACATGGCAGTTTATTGGATGACAGGTGGTCGAATGGGAAGACGACACGTGGCACTGTTCGAGCGAATGGTTGGCTGCCACGTGGCATCCCGGTAGTGGTTATTATTGTTGTTTGTTAAAATGTATGGAGTCCGTGGGGTTCAACCCCCGGACCTCCCCAACGCACAAACACTTCCACAAACTCCAATGACCAATCGGGCTACCACTTATGCCTTGATATATATATATATGTTTTGGATTAAATTTAAAGTCGCTTGTGGTATAGTTTTTGGCCTCGACCGGGCCGGGCCTAGCCCAGCCCTTGGTCGCTCGCTTTTCATATGTATGTGCCCACGGGTATATGTATGTATTGGCGCGCGCGTTTTGTAATATGGTTCCAATAGTTATGATATGGACGGAGCCCCATTTATTTAAGCACGTGGTTCTATGACCCATACGCCCAGGTGCTAGGCGGTTAGGGGCTGGCGCGCCCTTAACCGTCCTACGGTTTGCACCGTTGGCGCGGTTGCGCCCGGTGCTCGGTTTTCACGCCTTATATTGCATGTGAGCCAGGTTCAAACAAAGAAGGGTGCAATTTGTAGATGCAGAGACAGCAAGCTTGAAGAGGGAGACTTCCAGGAGGCCTAACTTCTTCGTTTTTCGACCGATTGAAGTGCCGAAAGAACCCAGACAGGGGTTTTTGGACGCTATGAAGCCATTGGAGCAGTCGGTTTGTCAGTTTGAGCATTGTAAGACATGTTTTTGAGCACTTTTGAGCAATTAATAATAATGATCCATTGGAAGCTAGACCAGGAGATGTAGTCCATGAGAGGGGTGAACTCCTTTATCAAATTGTTGTGTTCATGTGATTATGTTCATTAATTATGATGTTGTCTATGTGTATTTTTCATAAATAATCCCTTAATCTATGTGTTGCAAACTGATCCATTTGCTTTAAACACATAACATTTACATTGCAATAATTTCAAGTATTTCAAGTCTTCTTCATTTTTAGATCAAGTTGGTATCAGAGCGCTGGTTTTTGAAGACTTGATTGTTTGCAAGTTTTGTTTCTGATGCTCACAAGGTTGAAACTCACAAGAGGAGAAGGTCAACTTGTGGAGCCAAGTTCTCATCCGACAAGGAGGAAGCATATTCATTCACCGCAAGTTTCAGGGAGACATTCACCAAGAATGGCTCATGCAGAAGGTCATGAACGTGTTCCTGCCGAAGATGAAGATCTCAAAGAGGTTGTCATGGAGCTGAGAGAGATGATGAAGATCTTGATGGAAAGGAACATATTGTCGCAAGGTGAAGGCTCCAACCCTTCAATGCACAAGGGAGGCGGTGGTGACAAACCTCCAAACGGAAATAGAGGGAATGGTGCTTCTCCACCACCCTCTCCTCCATCATCATCTTCTTCTTCTTCTTCTTCTACCAGTTCGAAACATCTTTTGAATTCTCCAAAGGGGCATGGTAAAACTCCTTCGCAAATTCCTTCATTAAAGCTTGATATAAAATTTGAATTGCCAATATACAATGGAGAAGTTAATGCT
>ML777184.1:695976-708137 GCA_009831015.1 Picea engelmannii
CAGATGTGAGTGAAAGATTGGCCCGGAGACTGCTTGTCTCCAGACAATAGAGATATACTACTGTGGTGGATTTGTTCCACTATTTGTGACTATGTGTCACGGTTTGAGTAGTTTCGTATTACCTGAATAGACACAGGTGTGTTCTATCAATTGATATTGTACCAGTTGTCATAGGAGATTATCCAGTTGGATAATAATGACGGCGCTCATGTTGCTACCAGTTGAATGGTTTGTTGTGCTCAAGACCATACCTCCCTAGCTAGGAGGGAGTGTTAATTTTATGGTAGCTTTGGGAGGTATGAACCTCTATTGTGACCTGTGACGAGATTAGAATACTCCAGAAGGAAGCAAAGAAATGAAGAAAACCCTAGGCAGGTTGTCGGCTGCAAAAATCTATTTAATATGAATTTATCAATACCCAGAAGGAGAAGTCGGCCACGGTTAAACTGCCCAGACTACTATAAATACAGGGCGCCAGTTCTCATTATTCTCATCTTAGCAGTTGCAGAGTGAACTGGATCTACGCAGGTGCAGTTGCAGCTTGTGCGCAAGTTTCTGGGAAGGTGTGCGCTAGCCTCTGGGTGGGATTATCTGATCAGCTTGGGTTCTATTCTTGCTTGGTGCATTAGCCTATCTTGGCTATTGGATTGCTACCAGGATTCTCTTCTCTATCAAGGTCAAGGTGCTCGGAGGGTGGCTTCGGCCTGTGGTTGGGTGACGAGGGTATCGTCAATGGTAAAACGAGCACAATCTTTTATATTCTAACATGGGCAGGTCGAGAGGAAGAGAGTTGGTGGAAATTGAGATAGTTGTGGGAGAATGCCAATGGGTCGTGGGATTATCTGAGTTGTGAGTGGACAGTGAAAGACACCCTCTTTTGTGGAATCTTAGCCCTAGCTCGAGGGTGACTTGTTGTTGAAATCTGTAACAAGAAGTCTATGGTTGGGTAGAACGTATGTCCCAAGCAGTTTATTGCACAACTATTTTTAGAAGATAAGTGTTTATCTTGTATTGTGTTACCTTTATAATTTATTCTGTTGTGTATTAATTTTGTATATGAGGTTGGACTTATATGCTACTGTATAAAGTTAATTAGCTTCATTCGTATTTATTTCAGCATGTTGTAGCTGCATTTAAATTGATGATAGAAGAATGGTTAAATATGTGTGTATTCCTGTAGTTGGTAAGCTACAAGATTAGTTAGCAGAAAAAAATTATTTTGTGGGTAATTTTGCATGTAATGAACCTCAGTTAAGCTGGGGAACATTACAATGGAGGTGTTGGGATTGCTTACATCAATTTCCTAGTGTTATTCATCGATCTCTGCTTCTTCTATTGCAAGTTGTTGTTCAATTATAAGGGCCTTTCCCTTTTTGGCCTACAAGGTGCAACACTTGTGGAATGACCAAGCCTCTTATGATAGGGCAATATTTCTTCTTCCCGTGGTCTGCAAAGCAGGTGGAACTAGTTGTCCCTTGATCTTGACTAGTACTTATTGGGGTAAAGGGGGAAGAAAAACCCTTTGTATGAGAGAGTTGTTAGGACTACTTAGTGGATTAATTAGGCTTGGGCAACTTCACTTTAATCTTGGAAAGTTGAAAATCAAGTTACAATGAAGAAATTAGGAAAAGCTCTAATTCGTTTCTAATATTAGGAAGCAAACCTGAAATAAATTTGATGCAAAGTGTGTAGCAAAGGCCCTATACCTCAAGCTTGATGGACACCATGTTGAAGACCTCGATATATTGTTGGACAATCTGACCAGGGAGTTGTCTAAGTTGTAACCATTAAGCTAACATAACATCTTTGTACCCTAATGGGTACAACCACTTTCAAAATATAGCCTTGAAATCATCCCAAGTGTTGATAGGTTATTGGTTTGTAAATGATAATGTCTAATTTTGTATCTACCACCAGGTGAGGATAGGTTAATGGTTTGTAAATGATAGTGTCTAATTGTGTATCTACCACTAGATGAGGACTTGCTCCTCCATATGGACTTCGGCCACCAATATCTTCTAGCCTTTGGTCATAATATAATGGATCTTGAAATAGGCTTCAAGATTGCAAAGCCATGAATCTAGCTTATCCCCCATTAAGGGATCCGTCAAATTTTGAGACAAAGATCATTGTGTCCAACTTCAATGATTGTTGGGCAATTGAGATTGTGAATGGTATATTAGACTACCAAGGAGATTGAGGCCGATGTTATTGTTGTGAAGTTTGTGGTTGTGTAAGTCAAATGCTAAAACATGGACATCATGTCCTACATCATTTTAGCTTGAAACTCATCTTGTTATTGTCTTTGTACAACGAGCTACTCCATCAAAGTCTAGCTCTATTGGCATTGTTTTTCTTGCATCTACTTTGCCAAGAGTTGAATGATACTAGAATCCTTGGAAGAGTCTAGGTCTCTTGGACCACAAGGCATCATGATGCAAAACTAGATTAGAGATTTTGTAGACTTAATAGAAGTCGCAATACTGCCAACAAAATTCATGATATGGATCCCACCAACAAAAATCACAAGTGTCTACAACTACAAAATATCACAAACTTATTAATCCCTAGTATGAAATCTTTCCAGAAATTCCACGGTAAGAGGTCTACAAATATTTGATGCTATTCCAAAGAATCTGCATTGTTGGCAGGGAAAACATGTAGAACTATAAGTCACAAACGAAGTGTCATACGTGTGAAGAAACTTATAGAAAATGATGGGAAGCTAAAAAATAACTCAAGTGATATGGTGTTACTTGCATGTCGAAAACCTTAAAATAGTGGGAGAAAGCATCAACAAGCTATGAATCACTCAAGCAACCTGCAAATTTGCTTGGAGAAGAGAGTTTGAGGAGAATTCTATGAAGGAGAATATCCAATGAAAACGGAATTGTAAAACTCCCTAAAAAGCCCTAATCACATGGTTTATAGTATATACCAACCAATATAAGCACAAGTAGACAATAATGCCAATACTCACACAAGAAAGGAAGAATGCAAGTACAAAGGGGATTCTTCACATCTCTCTCTCTCTCTCTCTCTCTCTCTCTCTCTCTCTCTATATATATATATATATATATATATATATAAGAGTATAAAATCACTAGAAATATCTTTGACCAAGTCTCCTATGAGATGTGAAAAAAAATATACTAAGTTAGTTAAGTGATCATCTTTGACCAAGTCACCTATGAGATGTAAAAAAAAATATACTAAGTTAGTTAAGTGATCATCTTTGACCAAGTCACTTACTAAATATTTTACAATGAGGTAGGTAAGATAAAAAATATATATAAAAGATAAAATACAAATATAATACATATTTGGATTAGGTCCACTAGGAACAAGGACTATATCTCGTCAATATGATGAGAATTTATTGGAACAAAAACACCTAAATTTCAATGTTTTTATGATTGCAATTCAAGCCCTAAGTTTGGGATTGAGTTTATCATCTCGTGAAAGGAATTGGGGTAGCTTCATGTTTTTTACACACAAAAAAGATATAGATTGTTATATGGAAAAGTGGGAGATCTTATTTATGATCACACCTATCTACCATCATCAAAACATAATGGAAAAAAAATCATTCACTTCTTCCTCTTTGCAATTGGAGCGCAGATCTAAAGGAATGGATGCATGCTCCAGTTCATCTTCTAGTTGAGGCACATTTACTAGGCACTCTTATCCATGCTACTAGAGTGCAATAGGTGATCAGATTAGCGTTATGGTTTGACACAGTCAAAACCAGGTAGGCCTTTGCATGTGTCCAGAGTCATGGTACTTTCCTTCTCTTCCTATTCTATGAAGGAGATGTGGAGCGCACCACTGTGTTGGTTAGTGAGTTTTTGTTTTGAACTAATGTAGTATATATTATTCTTTCAGAATTCAATAGAAGATAGATGTGATTGAGAGTTCAGATCTGTGTATTTGCTGTTCGAATTTTCAGCAGTTTGTGTTTGTAGATTAGCATACTTAGATCTGCTGTTTTCATTGAAGCTTTCAAGTTTTCAGCTACCTAGTATTTAGGTTAATCTTTCCAAGTGCAGAATCTGCTTACCATGATTTGAACATTAACAACAGGACTCTTTATGTTCCACAAGCAGATTTACTATAATCACATTGTAGAAATACCAATCATTGTCCACAATCCTAAACCGCCAGTCATTGAAGCTTATAACCATATGAGATTCATGAGACAATACAAAACATCAATCCATTTTGGCAATAACTGTTCATCCGTTCCCCCACGACTTCTCTGAAAGTCGAATGTTTACGGTTCCAGACAATTGGAACCCCCCGGCGTGCATTGAAGCAGAAGCACCACTGCTCCGCCCGCGAGATGCACACAGTCCCAGCGACGCTCCCACTGAGGAATTCGCCACCTGCCTGGTGGAGGAAGAGCTGTCGGAAGGCAACAACGACTTGCAGCCGCAGAGAACGCAGCATGCACACCAGGAGACGGATGCTAAGCAAAAGTCGCCACCCCCGCCACCACTCCTTCACCCGGAGCACCTGAACTTGATCTTCGAGGTCCGCAGCATGGTGGACGACCAAATCTTCAGGGCTGTCTGCGTTAGCCAACGCTTGGACATGCTGTATGCAGCTTACTCCAGTGCCACTCCACGGCGACAATGCCCCACCTGCGCTCAACTCTATGCCATTCCTGTCAGCAGCGGCAAGGAGACAGACGACTGCGAGGACACCGGTGAATAGGTTCTTCTGTTCAGCGTTGTCTCCAACTCTCTCTCTTTTTGATGTTTATCAGAGCTGTAGCTCTTCTAGTTAATAGCCCTGTTAGCGTTAGCATAGGTCTTACTAAACTGCTGCTGAAACTGGTCATGCACCCTGGTTTCCTTCGGGCAGGGTGGCGAAACGAGTTTTTGAATTTGCATGCTATTTTGGACAGGCCAGCTGTTTCGGTTTCCTTCACAGGCGGGACAGCTGGCACCTACATGTCATGGTGTATTTTTGAAGTTTTAATATAATAAGATCTGCTTTTTACTTAAAAAAAAAATAATAACTGTTCATCCGTTGAACAATTATTGAATGAAAAAGGAAGGATTGAAAATTGGAAAGGGAATATACAAGATTAAAGAGAGAATAAAAGGCGAAAAGAAGATATGTAGAAAGTCAGCAAAGCCTATAATACAGATGAAGACAGAGTTACACGCTTTCTGGTTACTTCTATTCTCCCTCTTTTTCTCCTCTAGTCAATCTTATCTGAACAGCAAAAAAGGAGGTACAGTGGAAATCAGGGAATTTGAACTGTTAAAACAGAGAAAACATGCAAGACATAGAAAAGAAAAATGAATCATCATAGTGGGCAAAAGCTAGATGTGATTGAGAGTTTGGATCTGTCTATTTGCTGTTCGAATTTTCAGCAGTTTGTGTTTGTAGATTGACATACTTAGATCTGCTGTTTTCATTGAAGCTTTCAAGTTTTCAGCTACCTAGTATTTACTATTTAGGTTATTCTTTCCAAGTGCAGAACCTGCTTACCATGGTTTGAAAATTAACAACAGAACTCTTTATGTTCCATAAGCAGATTTACTATAATCACTTTGTAGAAATACCAATGATTGTGTACAATCCTAAACCACCAGTCATTGAAGCTTATAACCATATAAAACATCCATCCATTTTAGCAATAACTGTTCATCCGTTGAACAATTATTGAATGAAAAAGGAAGGATTGAAAATTGGACAGGGAATATACAAGATTAAAGAGAGAATAAAAGGTGAAAAGAAGATATGTAGAAAGTCAGCAAAGCCTATAATACAGATGAAGACAGAGTTACACGCTTTCTGGTTACTTCTTTTCTCCCTCTTTTTCTCCTCTAGTCAATCTTATCTGAACAGCTAAAAAGGAGGTACAGTGGAAATCAAGGAATTTGAACTGTTAAAACAGAGAAAACATGCAAGACATAGAAAAGAAAAATGAATCATCATAGTGGGCAAAAGCTAATGCTAGTAGAACCTTTCTTATAACTCTTAACTTCTCCTCATTTCAAAATAAAAGGATAGAAAGTTTCCAGTTTAGCAATCTGGAAGGTGAATAACACATGGCTTAGAGGCCACAAACAATGGAGCTTTCTCATGTTTACATTCCCCTCATACTCCCGTGGCCTTGACTTTCTAGTTTGACAGTATTCCATGTGTCTGAGGGAATGTATTTCCCAGAGGCGTTCTTGAAATCAATAGAAGGGTGGGCATACAGTTCACTTGAATTCTTAGAAGTTGGAACCAAAGTAGGATAAGAACATGAGAAGTTGCAGGTGAGTGGAATCTAAGGAAGGATTAGTCCAAGAGCAGGTGCAGCTGAATCAAGTAAGTACTTTGCTGTGACTAAAACTTGCACTTGGGCATGAGATATACAATAGAAGATGAGCAGGGTTCGTGTCCTCTCTTATCACCTTTCTCCCAAGAACTGTGAGTCGGTATTTTTTACAATTGATTGAAGACAGCTAACACAAGTATTTTGGGTGTACAATCACTGTCTCTTATGAAGGATCTTCCTACATCTCAGATTGCTGGGTGATGTCCAACATTGCAAAGATCATTCTATGTACTTTTCAATAAGCTGCCTAGGCAACACTATGTCTTATCTAGGAACACTGAGCGAATACGCTCACTTAGCTCAGAAAATCAGATCCACATATTATCTAACATACAGACTAGTCTCATAAATTGTCCACACGGCACTGCTCAAGTCTCGAAATAAATGGCCATAAAGGATAACACATACGATGCTCGATTAGTTCTTGTGGGCAAAACCGGTAGGATTATCTTAATTATAGTCACCACGAGCAGTTTCTTGCTACAAGATGAACAATTTGGAGGGTAAAATTGAGGATTGACTCTTGAGTTCTACCCTATGAAAAAACACCAGACAAGTTACCTAGAAAGTGCCCTCAAAACCTTCACATTTTCCCTGACTTCACACCTAACCTTGCTCCCAAGCCACATGTGCCTAGTAAACATGGAGTAATTTTTCAGCCCTGAGCTTTCCCAGCTTTTTTCTTTTTTTAAAGACCTTGCAATCCAGAGGAAAATATTTTTATGGTCGCCATATTACAAGCACAACAAAAGGATATATTTTTTTATAATGATGTGCCACAAAAAAGTACACCCAAACAGGAAAAAGTAAATACAAAAGAATCAAAATTTGGCCACAAAGCTTGACACCATGAATTGGGTACTCTTCTTACACAGAGCTTAATACCACTGATTGCAAAAGAAAAAGTACAGAATGCCAATAATAGCAAAAGTGACATGAAACAATTTTGCTGGCAGACTCTGAACAGTCAAAAATAAATGGCACCTCCCCCAAAATTTGCAACAAAATCCCAAAAAGTATAATGCCACAATTTCAAGAAAATACAAAATTATAGCAATGATGTTGGGATACAGTTCTACATATGAAATGACAGAGGTCAATTTTTCCTCTAAATTTAACATGCCAACTTACAATTTCCATATGACGAAACAAATTTTGGGCTGCTGCTAAAGTACAAAGGGCACATGGATTGCCCTAAGGATACACTTATCGTCGTTGAAGATCTCAACGATGAGGCAAATGGGTATTAGTTTTCAGACAATTAAAGTCAACCCACAACATCAAATTCATCCTCCTTCAAGTGGGCAAAGAATTTAATGGGGCGTCCACCTACCTCCATATTGAACTGGACTTTGTAGGGCAGATTTGCCGAAATGCGTTTACCTTTCCATAGACCCACGTAGTCGTTCACTACGCCCTCGATACCCCCAAGATCGAACTCTGGCGTTTTGGGTACGTGATAGACCTTCAAGGGTCCTCTAACTTTGACTCTGTCGCCAACTTTAGCTTTGAGTTGTATCTCTTCAATGGACTGTTCTGTCTCCTCTAAGGCCACTTTGCAGATAACCATGGTTCTTCCTCTTCTTCTTTCTGTTAGTGATTTGTTCTCCTGGCTGAAATCGGAAGTGCTGGAGATGGGCAGATGGTAGATTTGTCCTCTGTTCTTGGGGATTTTCTTGGCGGGGAAACCCAATGAAACAGATGTGGATCTGCAAGTTGAAACCAGTGAATTTGGAGCACAAATAAATGCCATTTTTAATTAAAGATACTTTGAATTGTAGAACTGGAGGAATGTGTGAGGGTTGTGTATAAGTTTCTTTAAGAAATTTTTTGAACTTGGAGTGCTGGAAGATTTCTCGTCATCAAATCAAACTTAAGACACCTAAAATGTTGGGTAGACATTGGTTAGTATGGAACATGATCTTGACTGTTCGATAAGATCATGTTTGGGAGGTCGGAGATTAGAATTATGGAGTAGGTGATACCTTAGGGTCGCGGTGAAGGGTCAACTTGGTGTTATGGCAAGATTTCTTACTTTATTTTGCAAAAAAAAAATTAATTCATTACATTAGATGTCATTCATGATAGGGCTAGTATTTCATAGGTTGATTTAATGACGTGTGGCATAAGGATAATGATGAATGTTATGAATTAGAGGATAATGTTATTTTGTTGGTCACGCGTTATGGTTTTGTTGTTAAGATGATTGCTTGAGAATAAAACAATAATGTATATTTTTTAATTGTAATTAAAAAAATAATAATATACTTATAAAACGCCATTTATTTTGATGAAACAAATAAATTTCAAACTTCTACAAACTAGTTATAAGCACCTTCAATAACTTTGCATTCCATTTAAGTGTTTTTCATAGCTATGTAAACTTTGTAAACTAGTTATAAGTATAAAGGAGCTTTCGCAGTGCAATATATTAGATATTATTTTTGGGATTAACTACGTAGAGTAAGTCATTAATCTATGACCCATATCCAAGAGTATTAGTCGCAATTGACCAATAATTCTCATGATTTGAATAGTCCATTTAGCACTCATTGCATCGGGTGATGCTCACAAGGGTGAAGAAGTGGGATTGAAACCAGGGAAATGAATCGCATAGCATCAATCATCACTTTCAAGGCTTGCACCTAGTAACCAGGACTTCCCAAGTGGTCACCCATCCCAAGACGCCTTTGGCTCAAGTGCGTTTAATTGTGGAGTTTTCTCCACAATCAAGCCCACTTAGCTTGCTACCCCATTTGCAAAACCTTAGCAAGTATTGTGCCTTATGAACTATTCAATTAGAGCTCCCTTCACTCTTATTATTTAAGCATAGAGGGGCTTCCACAGTACAACATATTGGATATCATTTTTGGATTAACTATGTAGAGTAAGTCATTGATCTATGACCCATATCCATGACTATTAGTCACAACTAACCAATAATTCTCATGATTTCTTAGCACTCATTGCATCGGGTGATTCTCACAGGGGTGAAGAAGTGGGATTGAAACTAGCGAAATGAATCACATAGCATCCATCATCACTTCTGGGACTTGCACCTAGTATTCAGGACTTCCTAGGTGGTTACCCATCCCAAGACGCCTCTGGCTCAAGCGCACTTAATTGTGGAGTTTTCCCCACAATCAAACTCACTTATCTTGCTACCTCATTTGCAAAGCCTAACAAGTATTGTGCCTTATGAACTATCCAATTAGAGCTTCATTCACTCTTATTATTTAAGCATAGAGGGGCTTTTGCAATGCAACCTATTAGATATCATTTTTGGGATTAACTACGCAGAGTAAGTCATTAATATATGACCCATATCCATGAGTATTAATTGCAACTAACCAATAATTCTCATGATTTATGATTGATGATTGATGTTGTGTGATTCATTTCTCTGGTTTCAATCCCACTTCTTCACCCCTATGAGCATCACCCAATGCAATTAGTGCTAAGTGGACTATTTGAATCATGAGAATTATTGGCAGTTGTGACTAATAGTCACGGATATGGGTCATAGATTAATGACTTACTCTACGAAATTAATCCCAAAAATGATATCTAATATGTTGCATTGTGGAAGCCCCTCTATGTTTAAATAAGAAGAGTGAAGAGAGCTCTAACTGGATAGTTCATAAGGCACAATACTTGCTAAGGTTTTGCAAATGAGGTAGCAAGCTAGGTAGGCTTGAATATGGGGGAAACTCCACAATTAAGCACGTTTGAGCCAAAGGCGTCTTGGGATAGGTGACCACCTGGGAAATCCTGGTTACTAGGTGCAAGCCCCATAAGTGATGATTAATGCTATGCGATTCATTTTGTTGGTTTCAATCTCACTTCTTCACTCCCATATGCAATGAGTGCTAAGTAAACTATTCAAATCATGAAAAATATTGATCAATTACAACTAATACTCATGGATCCCAAAAATAATATCTAATTATAATTATTTTAAACAAATTTGAATTCCGTCTCATTACTTTCTATAACCATGATTACCACTCTGAATTTTTACAAATTAGTTATAAGCATTTTCAATCTATTTGAATTCATCCCATGCCTATGGTAGACATGATTACCATTCACATGCCATTTTATAATATAAGCACCTAAATTGTGATGTTACTCTTCCTCAAAATGCAAAGTGCCTATGATTATCATTCACATACTATTTTATGATATAAGCATCTACCGTGGTCATGTTTATCATTCACATGCCATTTTATAATATAAGCACCTAAATTGTGATGTTACTCTTCCTCAAAATGCAAAGTGCCTATGATTATCATTCACATACTATTTATGATATAAGCATCTACCGTGGTCATGATTATCATTCACATACTATTTTATGATATAGGTATCTAAATTTAATAGGTTGTGTGATGTTGATCTTCTTTAAAATGCAAAAGTGTGTGAGTATATCATAAGTACTTATGATATATGCATCTATTTATAGGTAATGTGATGTTGCTCTTCCTTAAAATAAAAGGTGTGTGGGTATATCCTGAGTAGTTTGTTTGATATTTTATATGCATTTAATATAAAAATTTAATGATAAGTTTGATATTTTATATGTATTTAAAAATTTAAGTTTTTAGAATAAAAAAAATTAAATATAAATATACACAAATATATATTTAAGTAAATATAATATAAAGAAATATAAATAAACATAAATATATTTTTTAAATAATATTTAAAAAATTTAGAAAATATTTTAAATAATATACATTTTCACTCACATATACATAACTATTAACTATTAAGAGATATTTTAAATAATATACATTTTCATTCACATACATGTAACTATGTTATAATATAAATATCTAACTTTTATACAAATATCCCTTTTAAATAATATCTATAATTCTTAAGAGATATTTTGAACAATATCCATTGTCATTCCATACTATTTTATAATATAAACATCTAAGAAATATTTTGAATAATATCCATTTTCATTCTATACTATTTTATAATATAAATATCTAAATTTTATAAATAATATAATGTTGCTCGTATGCAAACTGTGTGAATATATTATGAGTACTTTGATATTCTATATGTACTTATAGTTTCTACAATAAAAAAAATAAAGTATAAGCATAGACAAATATGTACTTTTTTTTTTTTTTCCACGAGAAAAAATGCTCTTTATATTCCATAAGGATATAAAATTTTACATGTCAACATCTCTTTTATCAGCAAAGTCTATAAGGAGGAAGGTGCTAAGAGAAAATAAACCCGATCCCACTGTCCTCACAATCCAATCAATAACCCTCAAGTCTGAAAGACGGATAAAGGGAAGACAAGACATCAAATCTGCAAGGAGAAAGAGATACAGTCATATCCTAATCTTGTGGATTGGACCTTCGTTACCGTCCTCCCAATAAGAAAATCTAAGATGGTTCAAAGGGAGATGCAGTGCTTGTTTCGAGAGGATGTCTGCTTCGGAGTTTTCCTCTCGGAAAATATGGTGGAATGTGAGATTGCTGAAAAGAGAGGTAGCTTTCTTTGTCCTATCTTTCCAGCATAAGAGAGATGCCACATGGAAATCTGATAAACCATTCAACCAATCGATTATGAGCTTTGAGTCACCAAGAAGGAGCAAGGAGTCGGAATGACGGCTGGCCAGAAGTAGCGATGCCCAGGCTGCAATGAGTTCCGCCTTTGTGTTGGAACCCTGACCTCCATTCAATGTCCAGCGAATAAGTGTGTGAGAGCTTAGAGCTATTATTCCCCCTGCTCCACAAATAGAACCTCCAAGCTGTGAGGCCCCATCGAACCAGGCCACCACCCTATCAGCAGG
>ML777184.1:713344-732935 GCA_009831015.1 Picea engelmannii
ATGATATAAGCATCTATCATAACCATGAATATCAGTCACATACTATTTTATGATATAAGCATATAGGTTATGTGATGTTGTTCTTCTTTAAAATGCAATGTGTATGAGTATATCATGGTAAGTTTGATGCTTTGTATGTATTTTTATGATATAAGCATCTATCATAACCATGAATATCAGTCACATACTATTTTATGATATAAGCATATAGGTTATGTGATGTTGTTCTTCTTTAAAATGCAATGTGTATGAGTATATCATGGTAAGTTTGATGCTTTGTATGTATTTAAGTTTATAGAATGAAAGAAATTAGTTATAAACATAAATAAATATGTATTTATTTAAATCTAATTAGGTATAAAAAGTAATTTACACAAATATTATTTTTAATAATATTTTGAATAATATAATTATATAGACAAATATCTCTTTTTAAATATAATTTATCTCTTTTTAAATATTATTTATCTCTTTTTAAGTTTTTAGAATTAAAGAAATTAGTTATAAACATAAATAAATATGTATTTATTTAAATCTAATTAGGTATAAAAAGTAATTTACACAAATATTATTTTTAATAATATTTTGAATAATATAATTATATAGACAAATATCTCTTTTTAAATATAATTTATCTCTTTTAAAATATGATTTAAAATTTTAATAAAAATTTTGAATAATATAATAAGAGATATTTTGAATAATATTTTGAATGATATAATTATATGGACCAATACAAATATTTCTTTTGAATGATATAATTATATAGATCAACACAAATATCTCTTAAAAATATTAAAAAAATATTAAGTTAAAATTCTTAAGGGATATTTTGAATAATATCCATTTTGAATGATATAATTATATAGACTAATACAAATATTTATTTTGAATAATATAATTAAATATACCAACACAAATATTTCTTATGAAGAATATTAAGTTATATTAAGTTAAAAATGTATTTTTTGTTTTTTAAGGAAGGGTTATGATATATAATTAAATTGTTAATTTTGATATTACAATTTTAATTTATTACACATTTTTATTCTTAACTCTAAATCTTTATATGAAAAAAAAATGGAAGAAAATTATAATAATGAAAAGTATTTGCTATTTTACAAAAATAACATTGTTTTTTAAGGATTTAAAAATGAAGTAAATCTTTTTATAAGTAAAATATTGAGGATAAATGCCAATTGGGTTTAGGTTGGGTGGTTGGGAGGAATGCGTGTTATCCTCTCCACCTAGATTCAATTTCTGCAAGTAACATCTTAACGAGTATATCATTGTAATGGCTTTAAGCCATGTTGTTGATCGACCTCATGCCCTAAAGATTCTAGGGTTTACCCTGGGTACCATCCTCGAACTGAGGGGAAGTACTTGGGGGTTTTCCCTAGGCTTTTGCAACTTGGAAAAATAAAAGTAAAATATTGAGGACATCTATCATAACCTTACAACAACATTCTCAAGTTCTCTTTAGAAACTTCATGTAAAAAGGAAAATCGAATGGACAACCCTTTAGCAACGTTCACGGCCCCCATTCCATTAGTGACTTATAGGGGAAATCTTCATGTGGAAAGATCGGCAGAGACAGGTTTTCTGGAGTTTAGTAAGCCAACTTCCACTCCCTCCTGTTCAGACCCTGCATGGTCTAGAGGCTTGGGTTCTCATCTTAAAACGAGAAGTGGTCGGCGATTCGCAGGGGCCAGTATAAACACTTTAGATACCCCTGCTTCTTCTTCTAAACAAAGGGCACTTAGAGGCATAAAGGCTCAAGCCAGGGTTAAACCATGATTCTGCTCTCCTCTAATATAAGAGGGGTTGGAGGGCCCCTAAAAATGGCCTCCTTTCGTAGATTACTGGGTAAAACTTCTCCAAGTATCATTTTTCTTCAAGAGATGTTGGTGTCAACGGAAAAAGCCAGATCCTTCATGAATAAGATAAGACCTGACTGGTGTGTCTGTGCGATCAATGTTGTTGGAACTTCTGGAGGACTTTTGGTGTCATGGGACCCTTCCTTTTTCGACTCGGTACCTTATTTATGTATTGGTGGCATTTTATTGTCAGGTTATTCAAGACTGGACAAAAGATAGCTATCTTTTCTAAATTTGTATGGACCCTGCCAGGATCGTAAAGTTTTATGGGAAGCATTAGAGGATGTTGGTTTACTAAGACTCAATGACCTGATTCTAGCAGGTGATCTAAACTTAATTACTTCCTCAGATGAATTATGGGGATTGATAGCACAGATGGACTCTTTGGCAAGCTTCTTCAAAGCCCTTTTTTCAGAAAAACGGTCTCGTGGATGTAGCACCGACGAAAAAAGTGGTGACTTGGCGAAATGGCAGATTAGGTGATGCAAGTATTTCAAAGAGACTTGACCATTTCTTAATTGCTGACTCTCTTATTTCAACAGTTCAAATGTTTCAAACCTAGGTTGAGTGTCCCTATTTATCTGATCATGCTCCTGTGTTGATGGAATTCAGATCTTGTTTTGCGACAGTAGCTTCTCCTTTCAAATTAAATCCAGAGTGGTTAAAGGACGATTCCTTCGTGAATATTGTTAGACAGGTATGGAATTACCCTCGGCATTTAAATACAGTTGGAGCTCAAGGGAGATTGGTTAAAAAGCTGTCGCTTCTGAAGGAAAGAGTAAAGGTATGGGCCAAAGAGAAAAGACAAAAGGACCAGGATGATCTGTCAAAAGTCAAGAAAGCTATTGATTTAGTTTACACCAATATAAGTTTGGGATCGCTACTATGGAGGATTCTATAAATTTGTCTAAGCTTGAATTTGAAAGAAACTGTTTCATATTGGCAGAAGAAGAGAGTTGGCGACAAAAAAGTCGGGCGATATGGATTAAAAGTGGAGATAGAAATACAAAGTTTTTTCACCTATATGCTAGCCATAGGATAAATAAGAAGTTTATCCAGGAAATTATTGATGAGAAAGGAAAAGTACACTCTGGTCAGCAAGCTATCAAAGAAGAAGCAATCATACATTTCAGTTCTTTTTATAATGATACAGATCAAACATTCATGGAAGAATGATTGGAATCAATTAGATGATATCCTACTTTTGTAACTGCTTTGGAGGTTCAGGATTTAGAAAAGGAAGTAACAAAGGATGAAGTTTTGAAGTTATTAAAGGTTTTGTTAGAGATAAAATTCTTGGACCTGATGGTTGGACTGTTGAATTCTATCATTGTTTTTTTGAGCTTGTAGGTCAGGATTTGGTGGATATGGTCGAGGAAACGAGATTGAAAGGGGAGATCATACCTTCGATCAACTCCACTTTTGTGGCTTTGATCCCAAAAGTCAATAAACCTACAGTATTCGATGATTTCAGGCCAATCTCTCTCTGTAACCTCTGTTACAAAATAATTTCAAAAATCATTGCAAAAAGACTAAGACCTGTTCTATCCAGAGTACTTTCAGAAGAACAACTTGGATTTCTCAAGGGTTGGCAAATAATGGATGCTATAGGAACTGCTCAGGAATGTCTTCACAGCATTAGAACAAAGAATATGCAAGCATTAATTCTGAAACTTGATTTGAGGAAAGCCTACAACTGCACTAGTTGGGATTTTTTAAGACTTGTACTTCATCAAAGTGGATTTGGGTTAAAGACTACAAACTGAATCATGGCCTGTGTAGTTTCCACTACCTATGCTACTTTAATAAATGGAGATGCAACAAATTTCTTTAAATGTAGTAAAGGTTTGAGACAGGGATGTCTGTTATCTCCTTTACTATTTATCTTAGTAATGGAGGGGCTTAGTCTGGCTTTAAAGAAAGCAAAATCAGATGGTCAGATAACATGGATTAAAGTATCTAGCTTGATAACGATCCTACATTTACTTTTTGTGGACGACATTCTTATTATGACAAAAGCTTCTTTAGCCGAATGGGAAAAAATCCAAAGTATATTCAAGTTTTTTGTCGGGCTTCAGGATTGATCATAAACAACCAAAAATCCATTGTTCTGCATGCGGGTGTTGACACTGGATCTCTTCAAAGAATTGTAGATATTCTCGGTTATTCTATTAAAGATCTTAACTGTGGCTTCAAATATTTGGGTTATGTGATGAAGCCAGGAAGCTATAAAACTATGGATTGGCAATGGTTAGTTGACATGTATGAGAAACCATTGGTGTAATAAGTGGCTCACTTTGGGAGGTCATCTAATTCTTATAAAAGTTGTGCTTGAGAGTTTACCGGTCTATTGGATGGCCCTCGCCCATATCTCTGTAACTGTGTTAATTAAGTTACGTAGACTTAGTTATGAATTCGTAGACTTAGTTATGAATTCCTGTGGGTTGGGAATAAAACTAAGAAGTGTTACCATCTATGTAATTGACAAACTACAAAAAAGCCTAAACAGCTTGGAGGATGGGAATTACGTAATATCTTTATCTTTTATAGAGATCTGGCTACTAATACTTTATGGCGTGCTTTGATGAAGCCCGGAATCTGGCACAGGGTTATCAAAGAGAAATATTTACCACATGTTCCTGTGAGCACTTGGTTGCGGTCGGCTGAGAGCTTTTCATCCTTTGGCTCCCAATCATGGAAAAATATTCTAAACACATTGCCAATTATCCTTGATAGGGTAGCATGGACTCTTGGTTCGGGGAAAGCAATCATTATTGGAAGGGATATTATTAGTGGTTTGAAAGAAGCTTCATTTCTATCGGAGGATCTGATCCGAGAACTTAACAGAAAGCATATTTTTTTTCTTTTTCAAGCAAGTCGATCATCATCCATTAGCTTGCTGGGTCAGAATTGGATCACTAGCACCGAACTGGGTCTGGAGGGGGACCTTGGCTATAAGTGGGAAAATTACAGAAACCTATTGTTGCATGTTGGCATTGTCCTAAAGGAAAATCTTGATGTACTTTATTGGATAGGAGTTGATAATACAAGTCTTATGTCAGTTAAAAATGTTTACAATACTCTATCAAACAAGTTCTGGTCGAGTAAGGCAGAAGGATGGAGAATCCATTTATGGAAATGGAGTTGTCCTTTAAAAATTAAACTTTTCATATGGCTATTGCTGGAGGATAAGATACTTACTTGGGAAAACCTTCTGAGGAGAGGTTGGTATGGTCCTGGTATTTGTTGTTTGTGGAGAACAAATGAAGAGTCGAGCCAACATTTATTTGTTAGTTGGCCTTCACTGTTTCAATTTGGGAAGAAATTAAACGGAAATTAAAATTAGCAAATGGATGGAATGGAGATTTTGTTCGGGAGTGCTTTCAAAACTGGTATGTTCAAAATTATTCGATTAGAGAGCTAGATGCCTTCATCTGTTGGTTTATTTGGAAGGGCAAGAACAAAAAACTTTTTGAAGAAAGATTACCCTCGGCAAAAAGAATTCTCTTTCTTGCAACAGGATTTGTGGTCACGAAGCAAATCAATTATGTGGTCTCTACAAAAAGACTTCAACCGATTACCTTCCCTGAAGACAAGGTTCTAACATGGTTTGATGGGGACTCACAACACAATGGTAATCTGTGTGGAGCAGGAGGAGTTGTCAAATTAAATAATCTAGTTGAATATCGATGGACATTAAACTGTATTTCAGGTACTAATTCTAAGGCGAAGTTTATGGGAGCATGGGCATCCATTATATTAGAAAAAATCCTCGGTATCCAAGAATTGCATATGATGGGGGACTCTATGACAGTTATTAATTGGCTTAATGGTAAAGGAATTTTACAGGTGGCCAATTTGGAGAGATGGAAAAATAGAATAAATGACTTATTGCCTTTCTTCAAGTCTATTTCATTTTCTCATATCTATCGAGAAAGAAATATTGTGGCTGATGGACTGTCAAAAAAAGCTTTAAACTCACCTAGGGGTCATATCGCCTACAACCAATGGAATGATGGACAGGAGGGTTCTATTATTCTCCTGAAGATGTAATTTTGTTTCTTTGCTTTCTTGGTATGATCTGGGCCTTTTCTAGGAGTGGTTCTTCTGCTTTCACATGTATATGTATTTGATGCATGGACTTGTTTTCTTTGGGATTAAGTTGAGAATATGTATTTTGATTGTAATTTTTGGTTTTGGGACCAAGTGGGACAGATGTCTAGTTTTATGCCTGGTATCTCTAGTCTCGTGATGAGTCAGCGATTGTAAAAGATGTCTAGTTAAGTCTGGTATCACTAGTCTCGTGATGAGGCAGCCATTGTAAAAGGATTATATTATCATAAATATAATGTGAAATTTTCTTTGGAAAAAAAAGAAGAGAGAATTGTAAGATTGCTTGAAAAGCCATCAAATAAGCCTCTAACAACTCCCTAAAAGTTCTCAATATAAATAGTTACAAAGCGTCAATTAAAAGAAAAAGGAGAGATTATCTAAATAGAAAGCAAGAGAAGCTTTTACACCTTTCTAGATCCAATCCAAAAAAGAGCTCGAGGCAAATTCTAACTTGAAAATCTAAAGAAAATAATATGATTGTTATGAGGTATTTCAAATTGTGCCTTAAAAAACACTATGAATCCCCTAACATTTCAAACAACATTCAAACCCTTATTGCAAAGCAAGAGGTTTTTACTTTGGAGGACATTGAGTTTGGGGGTAAAACATTTAACAAAAGGGAAAGGTAAGGACATCAAAGGTTATCAAAGCAAAAATCCTAAAAATTAGAGGTTTTGTTCTTATCCCTCACATTCATAAGCTTTTCAATATGGCAAGCAGTGGGGTTTTCCTAAACCATGGACTCAAAGTTGAGTGATTGTTCCAATTTTTAAAAGTGATGACAAAAGTAACCCCTCAAATTATAGGAGCATTGTGATTAGTCCTTGGGAAACCCAACAAACATCCATGTGAATCCCAAGGAAGGAACACTCCCTTAGCCAGCTAGATTCTTGGAAGGCGCACTCTCTCAACTTTCTGGAGGAGAAGAACAATTGGGTGCAAGTCCTAAGAAAGCAGTTGATCAGATCTAGCTAACTAGATGTTAGAAGCTAGTTATAGCTTGACCTATTCAAGTCATCATGTAATAATAGGCATCCATATAAGACTATCTCCTATTCTAAATAAAGTGATGGTCATTTTGCTCTCAGTTTTGGTGATAGTATTCATGTTTTCATGTTCTAGTTAATTTCCCGAGTATTTCTATTGCAGATCAAATGGTATCAGAACATCGATCTGAGATGCTTATGCTCCAGTGAGTTTCAGACAGAGAAAGTTTATTTTTTATTTTTTATGGGTTGCTAGTGTCTACACTCACCCGGTATTAAGATCCAAAGGTGTGCTAGGGTTGGCTCCACCCTCTATCTCTCAGGTAGTGTGATAGGGTTTGTTCTATACCTCCACTATCCAATCCCTTGTGGTGATTTCCAGCTTTAGAGGTGCACTCATGTCTCATCTCACCCTCTATCTCTTTCAACACAATGAGTTAGGGTTGCTCTCACACTCCACTTCTCGGTGCTTTAGTTGTGGGGATCTTCAACTCCCCCCTCTTCTCTAGTTCGTGCCAAGGTGCACCAGGATTTGCCACGTCCTCCACTCTCTTCCAACGTGCCTTCTCAACGTGTGCTTGGCTAGGGTTTTCTAACAAGCCCTCCCCTTTGGGCTCTAGATGGTGTGTTTCAGGGTTAGATCCATATCCAGGGTTTTCCCATCCATATCTAGCTCTAAATCCAAAGGATAGCGCGCTAGGGTTTTCTCTAGACAGTGTGCTTCAGGGTTATCCCTCCCTCCTGGGCTCTAACACCCTTGCTCTTTCATTTTCAATGCACTCTCCATTCTAAGTTCTCAATTTCTTTAATATATGAAGATAATGCCTCCTCATAGAGACGCATCCCCCGAGGATTCTACATTTGGGCAATCTTCCCCCATTCAGGACCTGACTCTTGCTTTGAATGAACTCATGTAGCTCCAACAGAGATCCCCAACGCCTCAACAGTTGGATACTCATTTCCAACTGCCTAAGTTTCCAAGGCATATGAATGGTGAGGTCATTGATTCCCGGGTACATAGTCTATCCACTTATTTCAAGACCTGCCCAAGAATGACAGAAGAAGAGAAGCTATAAATCGCCAGTTTGCAATTGAAAGGGGTTGCTCAAGCTTGGTGGGATACCCAAACAGATACCTCCTCTTTGGTGGTGGACTTGGGAGATCAACCTACGGCCACCCCTCCACCTATTGGTTCTTGGGATGTTTTTTGTCACGCGTTGTTGAATCACTTTTATCCCTCTAGGTATTGTACGACTCTCCTAGCTCTTTGGTTGCAACTCCACCAACTCTCGGCCTAGTTAGGCCAAAGCTAGAATGAGGTGTTTACTAAGCTTTGCATTCGGCTGCAAATTCAAGATCCAAAAGAGTTACCCATTGCTAAATTAAATTATGTTCTTTTATTATTGTTATGCAGAGAGGTTGATTTATTTGAAAAATATTCCTTAGATAAGGCCTTTCTTTGAGCCTTAGCTATGGAACGGAAGCTCTCTCCTCACCTCTGATATTCTCTATCCAAAGTTGGCCCTTCATCACCTCCTTTTTCTTCTACCTCTCCCACCTCGCCCAAGCCTAACAAATGGTGTTCTTATCACAAATATTAGTTTCATTTCTCATCTGAATGTTGTGTTCTTCGTAATTAGAATCATGTCAAGACTCTATTCGTTGATGCTCCTGAGTCCTCCTCGAGCATAGTGCCCCCCTGAGTTGATCACCTTAGAGAATCCTATGGAACCAGACCCCTCTCTTCTGCTCATGGCCACTGATCCCCAAACTTCTTCACCTACGCCTTTGTTTATTCACAATTGTCAGATCAAGTAATCCTTGGCCACGCTCATCCTCAACAATGGTAGTCAAAATAATTTGGTGCAATGGTTGGTGCTTCCTACTAACCCTCATATGAAACCCTACCACCAATTGGGTTAGGTTCATAAGGATGGCGACCCAACTTTGTGCCCTTACTTTTTTCCATCGGCCCTTTTCGTGATATTATTCTTTGTGATATGTCTCCTTTATATTGTGCAGATGTGCTTTTGGGTGTTCCCTATCAGGAACTTTGTCACATTGTATACCGTGCTCGCAATCATCAATATCATCTTCAGAAAGATGGACGTACCTATGTCCTTACCTCATCCTCTTTGAAAGCCCTTGTCTTACTTTTCGACCAACCTATTGTTCATCAAGTCGGTCTCAACAAATCCATTGCCCTCTATTTGGTGCTCCCTCTTAAACCAAATAGCCCCTCTCACGCTCTTCCTTCAGATCTAGACACATTACTCATATCCTTTGAATATGTATTTGTTGCACCCACCGGAAAACCTCCCATTTGTTCCATTGAACATTCCATTTATCTTATTCCTAGAGTCATTTTTCTCAATGCTCCTTCTTATCACCTGGCTCCTCGTGAGGCCAAGGAATTGGAATGTCGGCTCCAACAACTTCTTAATACCAAACACATCCAACTGAGTTCTTCACCTTGTGCCTCTCTTGGCTTCATCATTCCCAAAAAGGAGTCTAAGGAATGGTGCCTAGTCATAGACTATCAAGCTCTTAATGAGGCTACAATCAAGAATCATTACCCTCTACTACGCATTGATGATTTATTGGATCATTTGAAGGGTGCCCACTTCTTTACCAAATTTGATCTCACAACACGGTATCATCAGGTTTGCATGAATGCAACAAACGCATAGAAGACAACTTTCAAAACCAAATTTGGTCTTTATGAATGGATGGTGATGCCATTTGTTCTTACTAACGCTCATGCCAATTTCATGAGGTTATTCGATAACATTTGCATAGCACACTTGGGAAAATTTTGGTGATTTATTTGGATGACATCTTGGTCTTCAACAAGACCTGGGAGGATGATTTTCTCCATGTGCACACTATGCTAGACTTACTGCACACTCAGAAACTGCAGGTGAAATGTCGTAAATCTTCTTTTGGGAAATCTTCAGTTCAATATTTTGGTTTTGTTGTCTTTGCTAAGAGTGTTAGCCCGAATCCCACTAAAGTCCAAGCTCTTGCATAGTGGTCAACGCCTCACTCAACTCTATAACTCAAGAGATTTATGGGTGGCATTAACTTTTATCGGCGGTTCATTGCTCACTTCTCTCAGTTAGCACGCACTCTTCATCAACTCTCCAACCAGAATCAATTTGTGTGGTCTCCCTTGGCACAACAACAATTTTAGTCTCTCAAAACTACCCTTTGTTTACATGATCTTCATTCTCCTTTGAGAATGTGACGAACGCCTCTCAATATGTTATCGACACAATTCTTAAACATGGAGGACACCTTGTTGCATACCATCTAGAGACATTATCTTATGCCAAATGAAAATATAACACTTATGAAAAGAGTTCTACAGTCTGGTCCAAGCATTGAAATAGTGGTGCCATTACATCCTAGGGAAAGAAACAATCCTCCACACATATCAACATCCATTGATTTTCATCAATTCTCATACTAAGATACAAGAGCAACATCATTTAAAGTGGGTCACTTACATTCAACGGTTCCATTGGTGATTAAATACAAGAACGACGTGTCCAATTGGATGGTTGATATCTTGAGTTGGTCCTCTACGTAGGTACTTCAACTCTTGACTATGCAATGTGTTGCCTATGAGGCTTGGAAGCCTCGCTATGTTTCCAATCCCTTCTTTTCAGAGATAATGCAACATCCCATCGAGGTCAATCAAACACCATTTTTTATTACACAACTAGAGATGGGTAGTCATATAAACTCAATCAATTATATTTCCTAGCTTTTGGAGATAGTCTTACTTTGATCAAGGAGGCTCATGCTTCCTCCTATGGTGGCCATTTTGGGTCTCTGAGAATAGTTCAACACTTGCAACCGCATTTCTTTTGGCCTTCTATGACTCGCCAAGTGGAGCATTTTTTTTTGTGTTGGTGCATTGTGTAGTCAGCATAAACCTGCCAATCTTAAATTTGGTTTGTATCGGCCCCTTCCTCTGCCTTCCCGCCCTTGGGACTCTCTTTCCATGGATTTCTTTAATGGTTTACCTATGACCTTACACAAACATGATTCTATCTGAGTTATTATTTGTCATTTCTCTAAGATGGTTCTTTTTATCCCTTGCACTAAGACCACTATTGTTGCCTTGTTCTTTCACCAGGTTTGGCCACACTTTGTCCTTCCTACTAACATCATCTATGACCGCAATGCGCACTTTCTCAACACATTCTAGAAAACATTATGGGATTTATTGGGTTGTCAACTCAAATATTCTACTTCCCTCCATCCTCAAATGGATGGCCAAACCGAGGTAGTTAACCGCAACCTTGTCCATGTTATTCGCATTCAATTTTCCAAAACCAAATAATGGGATACAACCCTCCATGTCATTCAACATAGTTATAATTGTGATGCACATCTCTCTACTGGGATGTCTTCTTTTGAGGCCTTCTTTGGATATCAACCTTTAGCCCCTTATGAACTGAATCTCACCTTGTAGTCATCTGGCACTCCACACCAATAGCAAGAACAAACATCCACCCTTTCATTTTTGCAGACTCTAGCATGCAAACATGCCCAAGTTTCTAAATTCCTAAAGGCATCCCAACAGTGCTACAGAGCTCACCATGAATCATGATGCTCAATGTTCCCCTGTGGTTTTTACTCCTAGTGATAAAGTCTGGTTTCACATGGAACACTGAATTTTTAAATCCCAACGTCATCACAAATTGAAGCCTCTTCGTTATGGCCTTTATATTGTTCTCCAACAAATTTGGGACAATGCTCATTGCCTTAACTTTCTGCCCCAACTAGGCATTCATGATGTGGTGAATGTGAACAATTTGAAACACTATGAACCCCCATTACTGGAAGATAATGTCACTATCTCCCATCACGTTGAGTTAATCCCTAATTTCCAACCTCCCTTGCTCCAAGACACTCGCCATACCACCACCCGTCATCAACAACATACCTCTTACTGATCTGGATTATTTTCGGAATGAAATGAAAGCAGAGATATTACAATGAAATACACATAAATATTTCCAGAATGTAGTATTCTAGATACAAAATAGTATGCAGAACATAAATATTTTAGCTAGAAATGGCAGAACAACAATGATATAACCAAAACAATACCAGAATAATACCAGAATAACACGAGAAAAAGCACCTTGATTAATGATAGCAATGTTCACTTGCCTCTTCGAGGGAGCAACCTCCAACAGAGCAGAGCTCTATTACAATAATCTCCAAGACAACATTTCTCATACCCTCTATTACTATTTATACTAAATCTATCTATCCAAAAGAAAAATCTAGAGGAAGATCCTTCTAGAAGCAGAAGCTTCTATTAGGTCTTCTTACATTTGACTTATTCTTCCTTATTGTTAGGCCTTATTAATATTGGCCTTTATTACATGGAATTATATTATTCTACCTACATGAGGGGTTAGGGAGATTAGGTCCCTAACATGCCCTCCCCCTTGAAGAATAGCCTTGTCCTCAAGGCTTGAGATGAGGAAATTGTTGTAGAATGGTGGTTGGATCCTAGGTGGCATCTTTTGTAGTTGTATCTTTCCATTGTACTAACACTTCCTTGATGGTGCGCTGACGGAGACGATGCTCTCGCTGGGCCAAGACAGCTTGTGGATGCAACTAGATGGAACCTTCTTCATCCAACTCAGGGAGACTGGTTTGAGTTTGGCACTTAGTTCTAATCACCTTCTTTAAGCAGGAAACATGAAAAACAGGATGGAGCTTCGACTGACTAGGTAGATCTAACTGATAGGCCATTGATCCCACATGCTTGAGCATTGTATAAGGACCATAAAATTTGGGAGCAAGTTTCTTACAGTGTTCAACTTTGAGTGAAGTCTACTTATAAGGTTGTAGTCGAAGAAAAACCTGGTCCCCTTCAACAAATCATTGTTTGGAATGACCTTGATCTGCTTGTTGCTTCATGCGATTCTGAGCCATGACTAAATTGTCTTTGAGGGTATGAAGAATAGCCTCTCGGACTGTAATATTTTTGTCAACCTCCTGAACCTTCGAGACCCCTGGCATATATTTGAGAACCGATGGGGGATTTTGGCCATAGACTGCTTCAAAAGGAGTCATGCGAGTAACTATATGGTAAGACGTGTTGTACCACCATTTAGCTAGGGGTAACCATTGAGCCCACCGATTTTTTCTCTTAGATGCAAAACACCTCAAATATGTTTCCATACACTTGTTGACAACTTCAGTTTGGCCATCCATTTGGAGGTGATAGGTGGTGTTGAGATGCAATTGGGTGCCCTGTAGCTTGAACAATTCCTGCCAAAAATTATTGGTGAAAGTGGGATCTCTGTTAGAGACAATAGAATTAGGCATACCATGAAGCTTGAAGATATTATCCATGAAGATTTGAGTGACTGTGGAGGCGGTGAATGGGTGTTGAAGACCACAAAAATGAGCATATTTGGAGAGACAATCAACGACCACCATGATGACTGACTTATTGCTCAATTTACGTAAGCCCACAATGAAATACATATAAATAGCTCGCCAAATAGCAAGGGGAATCAGAAGCGGTTGGAGTGTGCCCGGAGCTTTGACAGTTTCTCCCTCATTGCATTGATAGACCTCGCATTCAGCCATAAAGGTGCGGACGTCCTATTTCATACCATCCCAGAAAAAATAACGTTTGACTCGTTCAAGGTTTTGGTAAACCTTGAATGCCCGACTGTGGGTGAGGCATGAAGTTCAGAAAGCACTGTGGATTTAAGTTGTGATTCCTTTCATAAATACAAATGACCTTTGTAGCGAAGCTCTTCATTGTGCCAAGAGTACCCTGGAGAAACTGAAGAATTGTGTTGCAATTGGTAGAGCATGCTAGAAATTTTGGGGTCTTGCAGCCATTCTTGATGAACAACTTGGAGCCAATCTGGTACAATGAAGGAGAGGGAGAAAAGGGACCCGTCTTCTTCATATTTTCGGGAAAGAGCATCGCCCACTACATTTTCCTTTCCCTTCTTGTAAATGATCTCATAATCATAGCCAAATAGCTTGGTTAACCATTTTTGTTGCGTTGGTGATGAAATTCGTTGTTCCAGGAAATACTTGAGACTCTGACGATCAATTTTGATTTGGAAGCGTTGACCCAAAAAATAAGGAATCCAGAGATCCAAAACATGAAAAATAACTAACATTTCCTTTTCATAAATGGATTGGCCCAAATGTATCTCTGAAATCTATTTTCTAGTAAGGCCAAAGGCCTTCCATCTTGCATGAGGACGACCCTAATTCCTTTCGTGGAAGCATCACATTCCAATACAAATGCCTTTGTGAAGTCTGGAAGTGCTAGGACATGGGTAAAGCACATAGCATCTTTCAAGGCTTGGAAGGCATGATCTGCAGCTAAAGTCCAAGTGAAAGCATTCTTTTTAAGGACATAAGTGAGAGGAGCTGCGATTTTTCCATAATTTCGAACAAACTTTTTATAATAGCCCATTAAACCCAGAAAACCCCACAAACTCTTAAGAGTTTTAGGGCGAGGCCAATCCTGCATAGATTCATTTTTCTTAGGATCCACTTGGACACCATCCTTGCCAACAATATGACCTAGGTATTCCACTTCTAAGGCACCAAAGGCACATTTAGATTGTTTGAGGAAAAGTTGGTGCTTAGAGAGTAGATGGAGAACTTGATTCACATGAGAGAGATGGGATGGCCAAGTTTTACTATAGATGAGAATATCATCAAAGAAAACTAAGACAAAATGTTGAAGAAAAGGACGAAATACATGATTCATAAGACTTTGGAAAGTGGAGGGATCATTACACAAGCCAAAGGGCATTACTAAGAATTCATAGTGACCCTCATGAGTTCGAAATGTAGTCTTGGGAATGTCTTATGCTTTCATACAGATCTGGTGGTAGCTAGAACGTAGATCCAGTTTGGTGAAGTACTGAGCACCACTCAATTCATCCAAGAGGTCATCAATGACAGGAATGGGGAATTCGTCTTTGATTGTGAGTTTGTTGAGGGTACGAAAATCTGGACACATGCGCCAAGTACCTTCTTTCTTGAGTACCATGACCACATGGGAAGAATAGGAGATAGTATCGAGATGGATAACACCTGCTTCTATCAATTCATGAACAATTTTTTCAATTTCATTCTTTTGAGCAAAGGGATGGCGATAAGGCCGAACATTGGGAGGAAGACTGCCTGAGATGAGAGGGATGGAATGATCATGAACTCCACGGGAAGGGGGAAGTTCTTTGGGAGTGGTAAAAACAACTTGGTGGTGGGAGAGGATAGATTGGAGGTTCGGATGCACAGAAGGTGTCTCGACAATGTGAATGGAGAGGAGTTGGGCTATAATGCTCGAATAACCTTTTTTTAGGAGCTTTTCCATGCGATGGGAACTGATGATCTCAGGGGAGCCTATTGTGATGCCTTGAAACGTATATTGTTGTCCCTCCTATTGGAATTGCATGGTTAAGTCTTAAAATCCATGAGAATGGGGCCTAAAGTGCGTAACCATTCGGTATCGAGAACAATGTCACAACCACCCATGTCTATAGTAAACATATGGGATTTCAAGTGATACTGACCAATTTGGAGTCACACATTTTCACATCATCCCCCATATTTCATGGAACCACCATTGGTAATCATGATTTGAAAATTATTGACCACACAGATGTAACAATTGACTTCTTGGGAAATGCGGTGATGAATAAAATCATGGGTGCTACCATTGTCCACAAGGATGATGACTTTCCTATTTTTAATCTAACCAATTAATTTGAGAGTCTAGGGAACAGAGAATCCAGTGAGGGCATTAAGTGAAATCATCGGGTCAATTTCTAGTGGATCAGAGGGTGGGGTCAGATCATATGGCGGTGGTAGTTCCTCCACAGGTGAAACAACAACATCTTCTTCAGAAATATCATCAGTCACAACCATACAAAGTTTTTGTTCCTTACACTTGTGCCTGGGAAAATATTTGTCATCACAATTATAACAAAGACCCTTGAGTTGACGTTCAACCATTTCATTCCTGGTTAATTTATGGATCTTGAGAGGAGTTGCAGGAGGGGCATAATTGGTGGGTTTAGGGAGAGGAGGAAAGGAGGGTTTACGGATCTGGGAGGATACAATCTGTTGTGCTTCCTTGGCTCATTGAGTAGCTTCCAACCAAGTATGGGGGCATGCCATGAGAACATGGGCACAAATTTCATCTTTGAGGCCACTGATAAAGCATTCACTAAAGAGATCATCTGACATGCCCTCCATTATGAAAGCCAAGTGCTCAACTACGAAAATTCTTGCACTGTCCTTGACTGCTTTGACTTGGTCAAACAACCTAAATGGTGGGTGTCAGAGTCAAAGTGGCCATAAAGTTATGCCACAAACTGTGTCCAAGCAACATAATTTTTTTCCATTGCCATCGTTCCGGATCCAGATGTTGGACACCATAACGAAGCTTGGCTAAATCATCAATAATACCATGCAAATAGAAATAATGTTCCATTTGGGTGACCCAGCCTGTGGGATCTGATCCATCAAATTTGTTCACCTCAATTCTGGGAGGGTAGAGGTCTCGAGAAAAGTGGGTAGTATGAGGACCTTGGTAATGGGAAGAGTCATGCTCATCTTGATAAGATGGTTGTTCGGAAGAGGAAGGGTTTTGGGAATGGCCCATGAAGTGTTCAAGGGTGGCTTTGAGGTATTTGAGGTGGGAACATTCGCCCTGGAGGGTCTGAATAGCCGAATTGATTGAGCTAAGGTTTTCATTGATATTATTGATGTCTTCCTTGTTCTGGTGGTTGTCAGCAATTAAGGTATCTAGTTCTTAGGGTGGCCATTTGGAAAAATGGGCAGGAAAATGGTATAAGGGTCAGAAACATAAGGGGTCTAGAGGGGTGGGTGGGACCACTAAGAAGAAGGGTGTCAAATCATAGGTACCACTGCGATTAGGGTGAAAATGGGGATCCAATGGTATAGGAGCCAAATAAGGGTGCTAGAGAAGGGTTGGGTCCACAAAAAAAATTGTGTTAAAAATGATAGGTATCACTGCAATCAGGGCGAAGAGAGGAACCCAGTGGGATAGGTCCCAAATAAGTGTGTCGGAGTTATACTCTGACCTGAATAATTCCGTAGTGACGAAATGCCCAAATGCTTAACGGGAAGAAATGTGTAGTAATTTCGCAACCATAATGCAAAGGGCATAGTTGCACGACAATAGATCTTGTATGTTCTATTTTTGTTTCCGTCCCAAGGGGTAGGGTATTCAGTGTTTCTACAGACAAGGCTTTTCCTTGTGCTATATCTCTTTGATATACGTGTGGGGTCCAACAATAGTACTAGACCCAATATATCAGGGCATCAACTAAGGAGGCTAGACCGTGCCCTTATCCGTACTACCTGACTACCCAGGTACTAGAGAGTATCTTCTCGAGTGTTGTTCTCAGTGGCACTATAGTAGTCAGGTGACCGATCGGTTTATCTATGGAGGGCTTCAGGATATCTAGGTCGATCTGTATACATGTGCTATCTGACGTTCTACCACTTGAAGGGGTACCAATAGGGGTTACAAGGGTGGCCAACATATGTGCGCTTAAAAATCATGTGTAGTTCCTGCGTGTATGCTTCCCCGACCGTGGATTTATGCGTTGAACAACATATCTTTGTAGCTTTAAGACGTCGGAATACGTATCTACCCTGAAAAAAAATTAACCCACAATTTTCTACCGAGGAAAGTGTTCTAATACCACTTGTAGTATTCCAGATATAAAATAGTATGCATAACTGAAATATTTAAGCTAGAAATGGCAGAACAACAATGATATAACCAAAACAATACCAGAATAACACAAAAAAGAGCACCTTGATTAACCTCTTCGAAGGGGCAACCTCCAGTAGAGCAGAGCTCTATTACAATAATCTCCAAGACAACATTTATCATACCCTCCACTCCTATTTATACTAAATCTATCTATCCAAAAGAACAATCTAGAGGAAGATCCTTCTAGAAGCAGAAGCTTATATTAGGTATTCTTACATTTGACTTATTCTTCCTTATTGTTAGGCCTTATTAATATTAACCTTTATTACATGGAATTATATTATTCTACCTACGTGAGGGGTTAGGGAGGTTAGGTACCTAACACATAAACAAAGAAATACAACAATGCATGATTTTTATAAGTGAAAGAAATGTACAAAGATTGTAAAAATATAGAGTGCAAGACTTGCTAGAATGGTGGCAGCTTTATCTCTGAGAAGAGATGTGACGACTATGCTCATTCGCAAAAAGATGAGTACAATGAGGCTCTTAAGACCTTTTTACAATAAACATGAATTTCAAAACTCTAGACATCCAAAAACCTAACCCTAGGATATGAAGTGTCGAAATTCATGTGGGCCCCGTTGGGGTAAGTTAGTACATCAACTTCCCGGGGTCGTAACTTTTGCATACGATCTTCGTCTTATGCATGTGATAGCCCGTTGGAAAGGTATTTTTGAATTTTTGAGAAATACACATTATGTTGTCAATCTCTAACTTCATTAGTAGTCTGATTGTGGCAAGCCCAAAAAATGTTGTTTAGGGCCTCAAAACGTCCTCGTAATTACATAAAGATGTACAGAGATGAATGTTGAGTACATTTTTATGCTTCCTTTTTGCTCTATAAACCACACTTTTGCCTCTATATCCATCCATTTTGCCTTCATTTCATTCCATATCTTCCATGAAACAGCTTATGCAAGGTATATTTATCATTCTTTAGCTTAAGAATTGAGTTTTCTAAATTTTTGCATTAAAATTGAAAATTTATCAGAAATTACAGGATTTGACTAAATCCTGTAATAGCTCCGAGGTTCGTGTACTTGTAGGACACCTGGGTGAAATCTAAGACTTGGGTCATGTTCCCTGATGTACAAGGATGGATAATGAGTTATCATCTTCGAGATCTGAGCCTTCCAAATGTCCGGTCAACGCTGGTCAAACATGGCCACTTCAGCAGAAAATACCCTGTTTTAGCCCTAAATCATGGACAGTTTTGGATTTTCGTGGGATTTGGCCATATATTGTGGATCTGAAGGAGGCATTCAACCCTCTTAGGATATATTATGGATCTGATCATGATATTTAGGAGACTTATTAGCATTTTTAGTTTTGAAACTCTTGTATAAATACTCTTAAGCATAGACTAGTATGACAACTTTTGGTGTGAATGAAGAAACTTTGGAATTTATACTCTTAAGATTAGTTCTGTGTTTTGTTCCTGTTAAATGCCTATGATATGATGATTTGAATGCTGCTGGAGCTCTTTCTTAGCTGAGACAACTGAAAGTGTACCAATGAAGCATTGGAGGGCCCCCTTTGCCAAACTAGTACACTCTTTCTTTATGTTATTTTCAAGTAATCTTTGATACATGTTTTAGATTAGATCTTGCTGTAGTTAGATGAATTTCATAGCTAAGTCACATTCTTAATGTTTTCAAGCCTTACTCATATTGTGAATGATTTCTTGAATAAGAATTCAATGTGTAGTTTGCCTTCAAGCATTAAGATAGTCATGAATACTTTTTGAGTTATTTATACTTTCAGTACTTTTGATGATAGTTGCTAAT
>ML777184.1:751089-866905 GCA_009831015.1 Picea engelmannii
GAAAACGGTTAGAGAGATTGTATTAAAAAAGAGTGGATTGGCCACAGATTCGGTTACAAAATAGGCCACGAATATCTTCGTGCCTGCTTTTCTGAAGAGTCCTCCTAAATCTATAGCTATAGACTATAATCCTGAACTAAAATTATGTCAATACCTTAACTAGGTACATAGTTATTTGCAACAGTGGCTTCTATACAAAATTCCATTCTTGCTAAAGAGAGATCTTGCTAAAAGACTTCTGACGGGCTGGTTTAGTTCATGGGGTCTTGCTTCCAATCGATGTTGAGCTGAGCCATTTTTTCCTCCAACTGATCTATTCGTTCTTCAAATTCCTGTTGGGGGTTCTTGAGTTCCCTGTGTAGTTTATCCATCTCTTCTGTAAACCCGAGTTTGGCAGTGGTGATGTCCTCCTCCAGCTTCTCCATTCGCCTTCCTGCTTCTGAATCCAAATTTTCAAGAAAATCCAGCTAAAATTGGAGCAGTTGCTTTAAATTTTCCAGTGTTTTATCCATCTCTTTGAGCCTTTCCTCAGTGCTCGACTTGTTGTTCGAACTTGAAGCCATTCATGGTCGCCTCCCCCTTCTTCTTGCACCTTGCTCTTCACTGGAGGATACTCACGAATTCGCTGCCCTGGATGATACTCACGAACTCGCTGCGTTAAGATGGGATGAGACTGGGGGGGCACCTTCATTTTAATTCCTCCTTCATCCGCACTCATCATTTCCCTTCGATTTGCTGATTCCGTGAGGTATGGCCGCGTGGATTCCTTGTCTCCACCATATCTGCAGCTCTCTTTCTCATGGTACTGTCTTGTCCCCCTCGTCCAATCACTTGCTCTGACGCGACCTGGCCTAAGCGATTTCCCCGATTGCGTGTCTTCTGACTTAGCTTGCGTTTGAATTTGAGTTGGGGAGCGAGTCATGTTTCAAGGGAGTACCACGCTAGAAACCATTTCGTTCACTTTCAATACTCCTGGCTCCAGAAGTGTGCCTCTATTAGCTTCCTCATCCGCTCTCCCATTCAATTCCCTTAACACATGAAAGAGATTATACGAATTGAAGTTCCTTAGCAGGAGATGGATCTTGTCGAGAAGGTTATTGAGAATCGCACTCTGAGTTTTAGAATGACGAATTATTGCCTGTATTATCACTCTGGAGTCATCAATTATGACCAAGTCCTGGATCCTATGTTTTTTTGCTTGAATTAGCCCTTGCCAAAGAGCCAAGGCCTCTACTCTGTTGTTGGATTCAATTCCTAAACCCAATGCGAATTTTATTGTCGTAGCCTCAAGGGGATATTCAATTATCCCCCCTCCTCCAGCTTGGCCTGGGTTCCCTTTCGAAGCCCAGTCGAACTAAAGGATATGGGTTTTCCTTCCTCTTTTCCAATTGGCGAAATCCTGTTTGTCTTTCCTGATCTCCCATTCCTCTTTGATTAGGCTGCTAGCCTTTCTGCCCATGTGAC
This sequence comes from Picea engelmannii, assembly GCA_009831015.1. Classification (NCBI taxonomy): domain Eukaryota; kingdom Viridiplantae; phylum Streptophyta; class Pinopsida; order Pinales; family Pinaceae; genus Picea; species Picea engelmannii. The sequence goes on from ML777184.1 coordinate 752,554, forward strand.
ATTGGATTTTGAATTGGCTTAACCAAAGTTCCTATGATGCTTCCAGCGTGTGGCTGTTATTTGAATTGCAAAGATAAGGGGCAGATTCACCAAAGAGAGCATAAATTTTGGTTACGACCATGGATGCGCTACTTTTGTTGTCCCTGAAGATTCTGTTGTTCCTTTCTAGCCAAAGGTTCCACAGGATAAACTTTGGGAGTACTTTCCACATAGTAAAGGCTTGGCTTCTTTTTTTAAAAGTGAAAGGGTAGTAGGAGTCCCATTAGAGAAGGAGACTTCTTATATCAGGGGGGAGGTTGAGGGCACTTTGTGTTCCTATTGCTAGCTTCCAGACTTCTTTGGAGAAAACACAGTTAAGAAGGAGATGGTCTGTAGATTCTTCAACAAGTAGACATAAGGGACACCTGTAGGGACCTTCCCAACCATGTATTTTGAGGTTTTCCCCTGTTTGGATGTTGTTATGTGCAAGGGTCCAAATGAAAAAGTCAATTTTTGGGATGGACATGGACTGCTAGATTGCTCTCCAGATGGCCGGATTAGGCAGGACGATGGGGACGCTGGTGATGAGGTGGTAGCCCTCTGCTGTGGTGTAGGCCTTGGCATTCCCTCCCCAACCTCTTTCGTCTTTTCCTTTCTTTTTTAGGGGGGCTTTCCCTTGGAGACAGCTTTGTAGGGTGCACCAATCCCTTTCTAGATCAGTGGGTCTGTTGGGCACTCCCCACCCTTGCCAGGTCATGAACTTGTCCTCCCCCCAAATTGAGACGTCAAAGAGAGGAAATATGTTTTGACTATCCATCCAGTCTTTGAGACGGAGAAGATCCTGTCTCATCTCTAGGGGGGGATCTCCCATAATTGAGTCTTGCCAAATTTTGATTTTCTTTCCGTTTCTTGGCACCCATGTGAGATGAGGACTGAAGTGGGGTAAAGCCTTTTTGCAGAGGGTGAAAATAGGGGAGCCTTTTGATTCCTTGCATGGAAAATCTAAGCAACGGTCCCTAGACCCCCTAAAGTATTTTCTCCAGAGTGCCAGTTTGCTCCAAGTTGGTTTGCCAGTGACCATCATCCAAAGCAACTTTGCCCCCAAAGCCAGATTTTGAGATTGGGTTTTTTTAAAGTTAAGGTCGCCTTCCAAGAAGGGCTTTGAGGTTTTTTCCCAGTTTATCAGATGCAATTTCCTTCACGACTTCTTTCCTCCTTCCCACAAGAAGTGTCTTTGAAGTGCTTCAATTTTTTGGATGACGGAGGCAGGGGCTAACAACAACGAGCTCTGATAGATGGGAATGTTGGTCAACATGGATTTAATCAGGACTACTTTCCCTGCTATATTTAACCAGTTCGCCCCCCAGGATGAAATTTTGTTTTTTAGTTTTTCTATCAGGTGGTTCTAGTGAGAAGCTCTTGGGGCAGATTTAAAAATGGGAATTCCCAGGTATTTAAAGGCCTCCCAGTTAGTGTGCCCTTCCATCCCCAAAACTCTTGTGATTCCCAACATTTCATTTGGCATGATATTCCATCCATAAATTTTGCTTTTGGCCTGGCTTATTTCACTTCCTGAGACTGCAGCATAAGCTTCTAACTCCTCTTTAAACTTCTTTGCTATTATTAGACTTGCCCCTCCCAACAACAATGTATCATCCACAAATTGTGCATGATTTATATCTTTCACCCCTTGTGCGATTCTTAGTCCCTGGAGGTTTTTTTGAACTTGGGAGTTTTCCAGCTGATAGCTTAGGAATGAAGCTTGGATTGCATAGAGAAGGGGCGAAAGGGGGCACCCTTGTCTTAAGCCCCTGGAGGCTTGGAAGAACTTTGTTACTTTCCCATTCACCATCGGGGCTATCCATGGTGATCCAATACAAGCTTTTATCCAGTTTACAAAGGACGAATCAAAACCAAACTTTCTCATTACTTCAAATAAAAATTTATGTCTAAATCTATCAAAGGCATTGACGAGATCCAGTTTAATGATCATACCTTCGTCTTTCCTCTGGATACTTGAGTGTAGGGCCTCTTGAACAAGGATGATGTTGTTGGCAATATGTCTGCCTTTGATGAAGCCTCCTTGGTTTTCAGGGACGATGAGAGGGAGGATTGTCTTGAGTCGATTGGCTATAACTTTGGTGAGAATTTTGTAGCTTGTGTTGCAAAGGGAGATTAGTCTGAAGCGATTGAAGGAGACTGCTCCTTTTTCTTTCGGGATAAGCGCTAGGAAGGCCGAATTGGTGCTTCCGCCCAGCTTGCTGCTCTGCTGCGATTTCTTGATCATTTTGGTTAGGTCCGTTTTGATTATTTCCCAACACTGCTGATAGAATCTGACAGTGAAACCATCCGGCCCTGGGGCCTTATCTGGGTTCATTTGATCCAGGGCCTCCTTTATTTCCTGCTGCGATACATCCCTGGTCAGCTTGTTGTTGATATCCTCCTTTATGAGGCCTGGAATAATGGAGAGAGGGTACATCTGTGGGTCTATTTCTGTCCCTTGTGGTTCTGAGTAGAGCGCCTCAAAGGCTTTAAAGGCTGCTTGTTTTATGCCCTTTTGGTCTGCAATTGTTTTATTTTGGACTTGTATTTCTGTAACTACTTTGTAGTGTTTCCTTGCCTCCGCCTGCTTGTGGAAATTGCTTGTATTTTTATCTCCTTCTTTCAGCCAAAGGCTTCTTGATTTTTGCCTCCAGTAGCTTTCCTCCTCTCTGCAGGCTCTGTGCCATTGTATTTGGAGGTTGTCTTCTTGTTGCAGGACTTCTTGCGTGACCTCTTCGTTTTCCATTTCTAGCTGATGGCTCTCGAGTTGCATTTGGGCTTCTATGCGCGAGGCGATTGGATTTGGTTGGCTCTTTGCCCAGAGTTTTAGGGCTCTTTTTAGCCTTCTTAGTTTCTCTTCCCAGACATAAAAAGCTGAGCCTTTAACAACGCTGGTCCACATTTTAGAAACCAGAGGGAGAAAGTCTTTGTCTTTGATCCAAGTTGGGTTAAATCTGAAAGGGATGGGTCCTCTGACTTGGTCGATCCTAATTTCTAAACAGATGGGCTTGTGATCTGAAACACTGTGGGGCAGGATCTCTGCATTTGCTGTGAGTCCCAGTAAAAGGAAGGAACTTTGGACTAGAAATCTGTCTAGTCTGGCAGCTATGTGCCCAGGTCCTATCCTTTTGTTTGTCCATGTGTAAAGTCCTTTGGCAGGCTTGATATCTAAAAGGTCCCAGGCTGTGACTAGATCTTCCACCCATTCTCTAGCTGGATCTCTCACTATGGAACCCCCTCTTTTTTCCTCTTGAGCCAAGGTTACATTTAGATCCCCACCGAGAATGATATTGTCAAGTTCATTTTGCTGCAAGAAGTTTTGTAGGGATTCCCAACATTGTTTTTTTTCCCCCAAATGTTGCGGCACATAGATATTGAAGATGCTTACCTGATAACCCGAGTCTATGTGGAGGAGTTTGGTGTGAATCTAGTGCATGCATGTGTCAGAGCTGATCAGGTCTATTTTGGAGGCGTTCCACAGAGTGCAGATCCCTCCTGAGGCACCTCTGGCATTTTCGGCTATTCCTTGGCTGCCTCTCCAAACGTTCAGCGAAGTTTTGAGTGAGTCTTGCTGACTCATATTGGTCTCCTGGAGGAGTAGGATGTTTTCTTTCGAAGCTTTGATTATATCCTTGAGTGCTTCTTCTTAAATTTTGCTACCCAATCCCCTGCAGTTCCAGGAGGTTAGAATCATTAAATACCTTGGGGGGAGGAGCGACCTCCTTGGGGGGCTTTGGCTTGCTTTCTCGTATGTCGAACGCTGATCAGCTGTTTGATGGTGGGTTGTGACCCTTTTAGGACGTCTTTGTATGTTTCTTGGTCTCTTTCTGCTTTTTTGGTTTTCCTGCCTCTTATCGTTTTCTTTGGGGTGGCCCAAGCTTCGCTTGCACCTTCTAAGTTGCTTCCTGTTGAGATCTCCCCTTCCTCTATGTCCTGACTTCCTTCCAACCTTTGGGGGGATTTGTTTTGCTCCCCTTCTTCTTCTGCTGTTTGATTTCCTTTGTCCTCGGGGGTCTAGTTTCCTCTTGCTCCTTCCTCTTGGGCATATTTACTTGGATCTGCTTCCTCTCCGTCGGTTTCCTTAGCCAGTATACTGAAGCTGTTCTCAGTCTCCTTGGCTCCTGAGTTTTTGGCTTGCGGTGGGGCTATCTTTTCGTTTCTTGGTCCTTTCGTTTTGGATTTCCCCTTCCGCGCCTGTTGCCAGCCTTCATCCTCTGCTTTCTCTGTAATAGGGTTCTTTGGGCAGTTCCTTTGGAAGTGGCCATATTCATGACAACCTCTACACTTGAACGAGAGTTGTTCGTAATCCAACTTTTGGAAGTGGTGCCAATCTCCAACTTTTAATTTTATTGCTTTCGGTAGGCCTACCTCCAGGTCAACTTCCACACAGATCCATGCACATGAGTATTGGTCTCTTGGGTCTGCTCAATCAATGTAGCGCCCCAGTCCATTTTCGATTGCTCGAAGCGAGGAGGGGTTCCAGCGGTGTATTGGCAGATTCGGGAGTCTTACCCAGACAGGGATGTCTTTATGCACTTCTGAGGCAGGATCAAAGCTTGGGGTCCATCGATTCAAATAGAGTCCTTGGGTGCCCATGAAGTACGGTCCGTTTCTAATCAATATCAAATCTTTGTCCTCCCGAGAGATGAATTCGAAAATAAAATACCCTCTCCCGACCGCATAACACGTTACGCCGTTTGTGATCAGCGGTGTCCAGTTCCTTTGAATCCAGTTGTCTGTGGATCTGGTTGAGGGCCAGAGCCCCATGAATTTTCCTACAAGTCCTCGTTCTGAGAGGGATAGGGCGACCTTCATAGGATGTTCGGGGGGCAGATCAATCTCCGGGATAACGTCTAGTTTCTTGACGAAGCTTGGAGGAACTAAAGGGGTAATCTTCTTGCTGCAGGTTGCGACTAGCTTTCGAAAGGAGGAGGATGGAGAAGGAGGGGGTGGCGGCTCCCCTCCCCCTTGAGCTTCCATGGCGGCGGTTGTGTCGAACCCTAGTCAAATCGAGATGCACCAGGGCGCGGGTCGCTTTTTTTGAGTTCAGGATATTTCAAAATTGTTGGAAAGGAAGGTTTACTCTTTTATTTTGTTATTTACATGTTAAATACAATATTTATCATGTTTATTTATTTATCTTGCATTTATTAAACATATTGATGATTCATATCATTTTAGGTATATATGTAGACAATATACCTAATTTTTGTTTATCCCACATTCGTTATACTAACATTAATTTATATCATCTGTGTTATATACACACAGTCTTGTTTTATCTTTTTACATTGTGTTATATCTTGGGCAGTATTTGTTAAATGATTTGGAGCAAGATACAAGGCATAAACATCGAGAAGACATCCGAGGAGAATCTAGCATTTCAGAGGTTAGTTATTTTTTAAATTCTTACCATTTACCAAAACAACAATTATAAGATTATCTTTAAATCACATAATATTTTTTCATGCAAAAATTAAAAAACCTTAAATTTGTTTAGATGTTTTCTACTTTTTTTTCTAAAAAATACCCAACTTTTTAAAGAATTTGAAACATTTTTCAAAAAATCTTAACAAAATCCTTAAGATTTTATGAAGAAAAAAAAGTCAAATTTAGGTATAGTTTTTTATTTTTCTTTTAGCTTTTTTATTGTTTTTTACTTAAGTTTTATTAGTTTTGGCCCATGGTGGTTATTGGGAAATGTTTGTGCCTTAGCCCCGCGGGGGGGAGGCGATGCCCTGCATCGCCCCAGCCCCCACGACCAAGTCACGATCTTGGCATAAGCCCAATAATTCCACGGGTCAATTTTTTTTATATATATGGGTACATTTTTATTTTTATTTTTTTAAATTAGTTTTTATATTCAATGTTGTTTTTTTTAGTGTATTATAATGTGAAGGGCCCAATTTGTTTTTATTTTTTTTATCTTAATATAAGAAAATGGCAGGAAATATATTATCTATGAATATATCTGGATCACGACCTGCAATAATGGCATCCAAAAATGCAACTGGAACCTCCATGAATGTTAGGAAACAAAATGATAGCATAACACCTGAGCTATCAAAGGCAATGGAGAATGTTAGGGAGTGGAAATCTGTGGAAGGTGAAAACAAACATGAATATTCTTGGGTTGTTAAAGACAAGCAAGGAAACGATAGAGATCATATATATTTGTATTGTGTCGAATTAGAACACGTGTAAGGAAATTATCAGGCACTTGACTTGTTAGGCCATAGATTATGTTTATGCACTTGTCAAACAAGAGAGAACTTATATAAAGTTTATATATTGTTTCACATTGAGAAATTATAACAAGAATGAATGTTTTTCAAAATTATGTGCATCCATCGTTGATGACATTGAGAAAGACAATGTAAGTTTTTTATTTCTATTTTTGCGTCATTTATTATTTTTAGTATCATGGTAATGTTTTAATTTTATTTAACATGAAAATGATATATTTTATTTTTACAGGATTTTACTGAACGATTTTCACATATGTTAGTGGTGATTTACTCTACATAGAATAATATCATGGATGTCATCAACACTTTTCATATTGAAAAGACACAAGAAGGAAGGAAAAAGAAACATAAAGTAATGGAGGTTGAACCTGCAAGAGTATACAGAGAAGAACATGAAAGAAGAAAGAAAAATCCTCATTCTAGAAATCCTAAAAGGGTTACATTTGAAAATGAGGAAACTCCAAATGAAGATTTTGTTGAGATTGGTCCCAATGAGGTTATCACTCCTCGCAAAAATAAAAAACAATATAAATACAAAAGAGCGATGGTTGATGATGAGTCTATTCCTATTGATTATGAGGAAGAAAACAAATGTTGAAAATGTTCACGAAGCCATCGTTAGCTCAGAGTATTATAGTGAAAGTCCTAAAGGTAGTAGAGAAATAATAACACCAGGTGATGATCTAGAGGATGGTATTATGAAAACAACACAAAATGCCATTCAAAATATAATGAGGACGACAAACTTAGTTGTTGATGGCCACATATTTCAGTTGAATGTGAAACAACTTTATAAACCCACAGAAGGACAGGAAAAAGATCAAATTAGAAAATCACATCACTTGCATATTCACAATTTGAAAACATTGATTAGGTACAATCTATATGCACATGCGGTTGACTACCTAGTTCTTGTTGACCTAATGGAAGTTCCTACAAGGGAAGAATTTGATAGATCAAAATGTTTTGACTACAAATATTATGTGATTGGAGGAAATCATTCTGCAGAGGCTAGAAGAGAATTGATGCAAGAATATCCCAATAATCCTCTTTTTGAGACAGTATAATGCATAATTTATGTCGGTTTAACAGATTCAGAAGCAAAGTTACTAGCATGGGATCATAACACAAACAATGAGTACATAATGTCTATGACCTTCATTCAAATGGTGAGATTTATCCATAATGAATTTTCCGAAATATGCCACGGGGAGAGATCAAATATTGATGTTAAGTTTCAGAAGCAATGTTGTATGGAAATAGGATTCCCACTTGATGATGAAAATACAAAAGACAAAATTCGCAAAGGAAGTGATATATTTAGAGTTGTGGATAACTATTTTCAATTGGGATTTAGAACTGAACATGTATGGGATTTGATAGATGAGATCTCAACCCTATGGGAAAATATTAGTATAAAAAATCAGAGAGTTAAGAAGGCTAAACCATTTATATGTGGCACACGTAAGACAGGTCCTGACATAAAAAATATTCCCGATGATATGACTGTAACACTTTGGAGATCAACACAAGGAGCGAAGGATAATAAACTTATCATAACTATATTATCACGTGTTAGGTCGAGAGAATTATCAATGGAAAAATGTGTGATGAATTTAAAAAGTAAGTCTGTTGAGTTATTTTTATTTATGTTAGGACAAGAAAATTATTTTTTTCAGTTTAACATTATTTTTGTTTTATTTAGTCACAAGGTGTATATGAAAATACAAGAGGAAATGATCAAGATGTTGAATGAATAAAGTTGGGATGATGTTAAACTCAACTATCCAGATTCAAGCTCTTCAACAACATTGAAACAATTTTTTGTTACATTCAAAAAGGTATGTTGATTTATTACATTCATATTATTCGTTTGTAAGTTAATTTATTTATATTTTAATAGTTATAGATATATAACTATATGTTTGTTTGTTTCATTAAATATGTCAAATAAGAATGCAGATGGAGTACCTGAAACTTTCAAAAGTTTTATTCAAAAAACCATGTTTGAAAGAAAAAGGAGACGTGTTCAAAATGTTCAACTTGATGACACCCTTGATCAATACATTTGGAATGGGCTCGACACTGTTCAATATAAAGTGATATTAGGTGATTGTGAAAAACTTGCAAATATTGTTTCTAAAAAAGAATAATCCCTAGTTATTGCGGATATCCTTCATGGTTATAATATCCAAAACATTGGATATGATACTGAGCCTTATACTTACCAAGTTTTCAATAAAGTGGTTATGGGATTTACATAAGTTACAACATCACCATTTTGGAAATTTCTAGTATTTCATTCAGACACACAACAAGGATTAGTACAATCAAGCTTCAAGGGGAAAGAAAAGACAAGGATGCAGTTTATTTGGTAACATATTGAAAGTGTATGTTTAGAAATTAAGATTAGAAAACAATTTTATTAATTCACAAGTTAATTGAATTTGCACTTATTTATGTTACAGGCACAAGCCTAATATTTAGAGCTCCAAGAGAGAATCATTTAAACGTTATTTTGAGAGTATACATCTTGCAACCTGGACAAAAGATGATTCTTATAATTCTATTCTTGCCAATGCAAGTGATGGAGAGACTCCTAGTAGTATATTGATATACAATGTTGTGGTTAGAAAGCTAACATATGAGGAAAAAGATTTGAAAGGAGAGATGGTTAACATTTATCAAAAACCACAAGCATTAATTAATTATCTTATAGATAATTTTTCAAATGAAGGATATTGGGTTTTGGATTTGTTCTTGGGTTCAGGTAAGAATTATGATCTAATATTTATGAAATCATACTTCAATCTTATATTATTTTTAATTTATGTCTTTTTACAGTATCTAACTTCATTATTTATTTTGTATTTAGTGATTAGGTACAACATTAATGTGTTGACTACGTAAAGGAAGGAATTGCATAGCCATTGAAAGTGACCCAATGCAGTGCAATTTTATTCAACAAAGAATTAAAGTTATTCCAGCTCTTCTAGATGAAACACAAAAAGTTGGCTTGAGGAAAGGAGATTTTAGTGAATCAAAGGTGGCAAAATTGTCAAAGGAACCTCAAGTACCATTAGGAGGAATGATTGGAAAGGATCACTTTGGAGAACTTGCAGATATCAAAGAACCAATGGAAGAACAAAATGACATAATGGAAGCACAAAATGATGTCGAAGAAGATAATAATGTGTCTGTTGAGAATGATGAATTTGGGATATATGATATTGTTGATTAGTTTAAAGACGTGTTTGAAGACGATGCTCAATTTTGCAATTTTTTTATGAACTATAACTGTAATGATTTGACTTCATATTTAGAAATAAGAATAAAGATGTATCTATTGTTGTTTTGTGATGAATTTTATTTTTTTTAATTTTTTTTTAATTTTTTTTTTTATCGTTTTATTTGTATGTGGATCACTATATATTGGAAATTTTTATTAAATGTTGTCATTTTTTTACTTCAAATGTATATAAATATGAAAGAAAATGATAATTTTTTATAAAATTTAGACTTTTTTTGTACAATTATGTCCATAAAAATGCTTTATTTGACATGTTCTTTTAAGGAATATGTACCAAAATATATAGGTTTTTTTTATTATATATGGCTATAAAATGTGTATTTTTTTGCTAAATATTAAAAAATAGTGTTATTTAACTACAATTTTTTTTTTTCCGATTTATTGAAGTAAAGGTAAACAATGTGTTAAAAATGATATTTTTCACTATATTTAAAAAGTATGGAACAATAAATTAATTAAGGAAACAAAATTATATGAAAAATCGTAGCTTCAAAAAAGTAAATCGTAAAAAATATTTTTAAGGTTGAAAGAAGCATAAAAAAATGACTAAAAACATCGTTGAATACAAAAAAAATATTTAGAAAAAATTGAAAATAGATGAAAAATAAGCATTTAAAAAAAAATGTGGAAACATTGTGGATCGGAAAATTTAAAATATCTAAACCACCTAAAAACAGAGAGGGGGTGCTACCGGTAGCACCATTTTTAAAAACAGTGTAAAAAATTGGACCCCCCAAAAAACAAGAACTCTGTAGAGTTCTCGTTAAGTTGGTAACTATGTTAGAAACATGTTCAACTGGAAACTGTCAAGATGAGCCAGTTGAAATTTGGAACAGGTGGGTGGCCACCAATATCCACCTGGATCACTTACCTTGTTGGGTGCACAGACCAAACTCCTACTCAAACTAAATAGTTTTGGGAAGCTGCCATGCAAAAGCATTTTCCTCATTTGTTGATAGAAGTGGGGACACTTCCGGGCTTAAACAAGGAGGTATTGGGAAACATAACAAACATCCACGTGAATCCCAAGGAAGGCGTACTCCCTCAGCCAGCTAGATTCTTGGAAGGTACACTCTCTCATCTTATTGGAGGAGAAGAATAACTAGGCACAATTCCGAATGATCCAGGTGGATATTGGTGGCCACCCACCTGTTCCAATTGGCTCATCTTTTCAGTTTTTAGTGCAACACATTATTCTGTACTTCTTTGTAATTGTGGGTTCTACACTTCCGAGGATGTTTTAATCCCTACACATCTTCTAGGTGGATATTGGTGGCCTCCCACCTAATCCAACTGACTTATTTTGTATGTTTTCATGTCAGCACATCGTGTTGTACTTCCAGGTCTGTTTTGGGGCCCTAAACAATGTTTTTTTGGATCGCCACAGTCAAACTATAAACGAAGTTAGAGTTTGATGGCGTAATGTGTAGTTCTCGAAAAGAACTTTCTAACGAGTTATCATGCACCTAAAACGGAGGTCGTATGCAAAAGTTACGACCCCGGGAAGTTAATGTACTAACTTACCCAAACGGATCTCACATGAATTTTGGTGTTTCATCTCCTAGGGTTAGGTTTTTGGATGTCTATGGTTTTGGCATTCATATTTATCATAAAAAATCCTTCAGAGCCTCATTGTGATCATCTTCTTGTGAATGAGCATAGTCGTCACATCTCTTCTCAGAGATAAAGTTGCCACCATTCTAGCGAGTCTTGCACTCTGTATTTTTACAGTCTCTTTACAATTCTTTCATTAATAGAAATCAAATATTGTTGTATTTATCTGTTTCTAGAAATTTTCATGAGCATTTTATTGTAATATCTCTACTTGCATTTCGTTCCAAAAAAATCTGGACCAGTGGTATCAGAGTAGGCTGCTCTTGATCATTTTTCAACGCATGTCCCCGACGAGGTCCGAGTATAGCCAGTTGGGTCTCAAGTTTGTCTTTCTCGAGGACATTCACTTTCACAAGCCTAAGAAACCCTCGATGGGGGCAGAAAGGAAAAATGACAGAGCAAAATATTCTATTAACATGTTGCTTGGGAAAGCTCTCGTGCGACAGAGGGACGGAATGATGTAGAATTTTGCACACATCATTCAACGCCTATTGATAACAACATGCACATATTCATCAAGTGACCATTTTGGAGGAACCTCTCCATTCAAGGTACAAGTTAATTTTGATATTCCCATATTTGAAGGTCATATAGATGAGGATGCCCTAGAAAAATGGTTAAATCTATTAGAAGGTTATTTCTCTGTTCAAATATTTTCTGATAGGGAAAAGATCACCTTCGCACTCCTCAAGGCTCTCCCCCATCTCAAACATTGGTGGGAAACTTATTGGGAGCAAAGTTCCACAGAGGAATTTGGAATATATGGGGTCAAGCCCACTTGGGATTTTTGTGTGGATGCGGTCAAAGAACAATACTATCATGTTGATAACTGTGAAGACCAGTACATGAGATGGACCACACTGCGACAACAGAAGAGCCAAACAATGTCGAAGTTCATAAATACTTTGCATACCTTGTACACCAAGATGGGTATCAAAGAATTCGAGCGACATATGGTTCTAAAATACCGTGGGGCTTTGCATAGGTACATCCAAACCAAAATGGATTTCCTAAACATCTCATCATTGGGATTTTCCTATCGATATGCTGTCAAAATTGAGCATAAATTTAGGCACAAAAACAAATGGGAATTCGGGTCTGCAAATCTACAACAACCAAAGCTTGGTAAATATGACCCTAACCTACAGCCTCTAGACAACCAGTCCAAGACACATGACAAAAAGGGTAAAGTAAAGACGAAGAATAACATTGGGGAGTGGTGTGACTTCCACAAAAGCCCCTGGCACAACACCGATGAATGTCGCTCAAAACAGTCATTGGTGGTCGAGGTCAAAGACACGGAGCCGAACCCTGATTCAGAATCCAATCCAAAAAATATTGAAAATAGACAGATCATCGACGCAGACTCCACTGCTACTGTCGTGACCACAACAATTCAGCTAGAAGAACCAATAGATCTTGAAGAGGGGGAATGCCTCTTCCATTCACAGATGTGGGTGAGGGGGACCCCATTGCATTTCATTGTTGATAACGACAACCAGAAGAACCTCATCTTAGCTAAGATCATCAAACAGTTGGGGTTGTTGACAACACCAAACCCGCAACCATACAACATTGGGTGGCTTCACCAGGGACAAGATCTTCGCGTCAGCCAACAATGTCGCCTGTCCTATGGCATCCATCCCTTCAAGGATGAGGTAGTGTGTGATATTACCCCTCTTGATGTATGTGATGTTTTTTTGTCCAACCATATATGTGGAAACATCATGTTGTCTATGAGTCTCGACCCCATAGTGTCAATATTACTCTGGGAGGTCATCTCTACATGATACCAGAGGTAGTTCCGACTACTGCTCCACCAAAACAACACCACAAGGTAATCTCTCATACTGTAAAATTCATCATCTTCACAATCTATTCAAAGGATGCATAGAGACAAAATATATTGTTTCTTCACCTACAATGGTGCCTACACAATGCCCCATCCAACCTAGAGACAACAGGTTGGTGGAACAGATTCAACCCTTCCAACAACAGGCTTGTGACAGTCTTCCACAAGCCAAGAAGCACAACTTCTCCAATAAGGCACACAACTCACCAAACATCATATTCAGAAAATGCTTTCCCTTCTTCCCTGAGCACTCAACGCAATGGAGATCATTTCTTCCCAAGGGGGGAGGATTGATCCATGTGGATATTTGTGGTCACCCACCTGTTCCAACTGGCTCCTCGTTTTAGTTTTTAGTGCAACATGTTCTTATGTACTTCTTTGTAATTGTGGGTTCTACACTTTTGGGGTTGTATGAATCCCAACACATCTTCCAAGTGGATATTGGTGGCCTCCCACCTAATCCAACTGGCTTATTTTGTATGTTTGCATGTCAGCACATCTTGTTGTACTTCCAGGGCCGTTTTGGGGCCCTAAACATTGTTTTTTGGCTCACCATAGTCAAATTGTAGATGGAATCAAAGTTTGACGACATAATGCATATTTCTCAAAAAGACCTTTCCAACGGGCTATCACCCACCTAAAATGGATATCGTATGCAAAAGTTACGACCCCAGGAAGTTAATGTACTAACTTACCCAAACGACGCCCACATGACTTTTGGCGTTTCATCTCCTAGGGTTAGGTTTTTGGATGTCTAGGGTTTTGTCTTTCATGTTTATCATAAAAAGGCCTTGAGAGCCTCATTGTGATCATCTTCTTGCGAATGAGTGTAGTCGTCACATCTCTTCTCAGAGATAACGCTGCCACCATTCTAGCGAGTCTTGCACTCTGTATTTTTACAGTCTCTTTACAATTCTTTCATTAATAGAAATCAAGTATTGTTGTATTTCTCTGTTTCTGGCAATTTTCATGAGCATTTCATTGTAATATCTCTGTTTTCATTTCGTTCCAAAAATAATCTGGATCACCCAATGAAGTAGTTGATTAGATCTAACTAACTAGTTGTAGCTTGACCTATTCAAGCCATAATGTAATAAAATGAATCTATATAAGACTACCTCCTATTGTAAATAAAGTGATGGTCATTTTGGTCTCAGTTTTGGTGTCAATATTCATGTTTTCATGTTCTAGTTAATTTCTCGAGTATTGTTATTGTAGATCAATCCTCTTCTAGCCAAGTTGTATGGAATTATCATGGAAAATAATATAAGAATATTATTAGAAAACCAAGGGAATTTAGGTAAAGGCCAAGTTGGTTTTAGAAGCTATCATTCAACCATGGAACACTTAATTACTCTTGGTATTCTCACAGAGGAATGTCAAAATTTTCTTCTTACTTTTCCAAATTAAAGGAAAACTTAGGTTTGTGAATTACAACAATATTAATTATGATTCTCTTTGATGGAAATAAAGTGGGAGGAGTATGGACATAAGTCAACTGATGAAGAATTGAAATAGTCCCTAAAGAAATTCTATGTAAATATGGTGGAGAAATTGCACCCTATGGTAGTAGAGGTAAATTATAATTAATTTTGTCAGTGTGAGAATTCAATCCTTATTATTAATTGCAAGTGTCTTAATTGAATTCTTCCAATGACCTTCATAAGACGATGACGATAAGAAAATGGTAGTATGCCTTTGGACAATCACTACAAGGAGAACACCTTCTAGTGGAGGTTTTTGCGAAGGTTTTTAGTGTTACAAAATTAGGCGGACAAAGGTTGTAGTGGATTTATTTATTTATTTTTATTTTTTTCGGTGCTTTATTTGTCAAAACGCATCAATGCGCCATTACATAAAATGCCTTGGTGCGTACCCAAACATAAAATGCACCGGAGCGAGTTTACATAAAATGCCCCGAAACATACATAAAACCAAAAAATGCACTAGTGCGCCATTACATAAATTCTCGATGCGTACATAAAACGAAAATGCATTGGTGTGCCATAACATGAAATGCCTTGGTGCGTACATAAGACGAAAAACATGTTGGTTCACCATTGCATTATTGCCTCGTTGCGTACATAGGATGAAAGTGAACCAATGTGTTTATAGTTATTATGCCCCAGATTCCCATTTCGTTGTATGCAACACCAGTGTGCTTTTATTTTATGTCTGTCTCAATGCTTGTATAATTCGTACGTGTCGGTGTCTGTATTACCCTGTGCATCAAAAGGTACCTAAATTTTAAATATTCGAGGTGAGATGTCTGCGTCATCCTTTGTTTCGAAGCACCATTGCTTTTATTACATATAAAACATTGGTGCATTTATTTTATTTAAAGCACAGGTGGTGTTATTATATTTAAAGAATCGGTGGATATTTATCACATGCCCACCCTAAAATTCTAAAACGATGTATATTGTCACATGTTATATGCATCGATTCTTCATTATAATTAATATGCACTAGTGCCTTAATATGCTTAGTATACATCGGTACGTATAACCCCTTAAAAAGCACCGATTTCTATATTATTTCAGGCACCATTTTGTGAGTTCATAAGAGTTCACCGATATGTATATATTTTAATTCATTGTTTTTTTATAAATATTTTTTATAATAATATTGTTTTTTATATTTTTATTATTGCATTTTGATAGAATGATTGCATTAATGCCTTATCCAACATATTACACCTCTATTATTTGTAACAATGTAAATCGTTCACATATTTATTAATCAATTATTTGCAACAATGTAAATCATTCACATATTAATTATTCAACAACCCAACATTTTACAACATTTGACAATGCAATAAAATAACAAACCCATTTTATTACATATGAATAAAAGACCCATGGTCATACAAAATGGGACAACGTAAAGGTCCAAAATAATCTAAATGGAACCAATATGTAATTGTTACACTTATTGGTAACATGTCCTTATGCAATTGGGACATTATGTCCACTACATTAAGCAAAATCCCTGATTTTTATAGATTGATATTCTAAAACATACAACTTGCAGTAACATTCAATTATATTGATTGTCATTCAACTGTTGTCATTGCTCAAGTTGTGTGCATCCCTCATTTCTTGATCAGTTGTAGGCAATATTGTACTTTGATTATTTAAACAGATGATTTCTTGCTCGACTTGTTTTTGGCGTTCCAATTGATCAAGTTTCATCTACAAACATAGAAATAAAGTGTAATAAGTAAATCTACATTTATAATATAGTAGAATATACATGATTGCGTAAATAAAAAAGTGTGGCATAAGAACGATTGATTCGTAAACCATACACATGCTTTCAAAGATTTTCCTCGTGTCACGTAAAAAAATATCTTTTGTTGGCTCCACTCCATACTTTGTTTCATGCATGTTTAATAGGCCATGGCAAAGCATAGTCGATATAATTAATATAAATGTTTCTTATTGTTCCATTGATTATAATATGTAAGGGAAGCTAAACAACACAACTACTAACAAATTGTTCAATTAAACTTTGATACTTCAACATATACTCACAAGCCTCACTTAATCCAATGTTGATCAATTGTTCGGTTGGTTCTTCATTGTATGTTAGCACCTATTAGAAGACATACATGGAGTAGTGTAAATTAATTATATAATGTAAATATCACAACAAATATGAAAACTTAAGTAACGTAAAAAACGTAAGTACTCACAAACTTTGCGATCAACCCTTTTCTTCCTTGTCATCGTGTCTTATGTGTTGATTGGGTTCCAGTGTGTTTTCTTTTATGCAACAAAACAATTGAAAATTAGTATTTAATATGACAAATAAATTCGATGTACATAAAAGAATAAATGAATGATCGCATACCTCTGATGCACGTTGTTGTTGGGATGCATCCTCCTATGATGCAATTACATTCATTTCTTTTACCATCTCCTTGTACATTTTCTTGGATGTCCCTACCGACATGTATTGGCTTGCCCTCGTTTGTTTCTTGGAATTTTCATAATCTTCCTGAAAAAATGAAAAAGCAAAATATTTTTTTTGTAAATGGACATGAAAGTAAATATAGCAAAACAAATTAATCTGGTAATTACTGGAACGTATTATAAAAAAAACATGTTTAGTAATAATACATTTTATATGATTCTTTTTTGTTATTGTAAGTTTTTTCTATTGCAAGTCTCATGGGTCTCATTGACCATGAATCCATAAATGCTTCTTATAGTGTAAATATAACCTAACTCTTGGAGTCACTGGATTGACTTTTGTATTGTAAGTGGAAATTACGTCTGTATGTTCTTTCCACTATATCCCTCAAAGCTTTGTCAAACAATTTTCCCCTCTCATTAACTTCAAGCACCACTCCAGATGAACTGATGACCAAGTTGTTATCATCATTACATCCTTAAGAATTTTGTTCCTCTTAGGATGGGATTCCATTCCCTCGCTATCAGTTCCCGCATAAAATTAAAAAAATGTGAAATTGAGTGTTT
The DNA here is from genome assembly GCA_009831015.1 of Picea engelmannii. Classification (NCBI taxonomy): domain Eukaryota; kingdom Viridiplantae; phylum Streptophyta; class Pinopsida; order Pinales; family Pinaceae; genus Picea; species Picea engelmannii. The sequence goes on from ML777184.1 coordinate 770,086, forward strand.
AAGACTTGTTAGCAATTAATGTTAAGAAATTCCCTTTTAGTAAAAAGTCAAAGAAAAACTCAATGTCGATTACCTTTCAATCCACATGTTTTCTCTCTTTGCAACATTTCCATAAAGCTTTTACGCTCTTTTGCACTCATATTGCAAACAATCTTATCGAGTTTCTTCAAGTTTTTGTTCTGCATGACACACATTAACCAATACATATCATTAATTTCAACTTACAAATATATTTCAAATATATTAAGTTTTTAATAAAATTTAAAGAACTTACCTCCCTCTCTTCTTGGGATGAGCTACCATTGCGCTCACTACAATAAGATGTTTTCTTTGAACTTCTATCAACCATCTTGTATAAAAAAAATCATGAATAATAAAAAATAGAAATTATGAATTTTTTAATACAATCTAGTATTTCAATGCGCGTCATTAAACATAACACATTGGGGCGTCAAACATATATGTGCATCGGTCCATACTATTAGTCATTATGCACTGCTAACTTGTACACATATAATATGCAAATCAATACTATTTTTTTTTTTTTACCAATCAGTGTTTTTCAAATAAAAGTCTGTAAATAATTGCAAGTCCTATCTCTATATTAATGATATAATATTAATAGGTGGGGTCCCCTGGAAGAAAACAAATAAATAATTATTTTCAAGCATTTTCCTTAACACACTTGCATACCTACATGTCAATAATAATATGATGAAGCTTCAAAGTTATGGTATGTTGATCTGCAGTTCTTGTGGCACTTTACATTTTTAGATGGAGAAAAGGGTTGTTGCACTTCAGTTCAATGCATGTCAATGGTAATAGCTTGTCTTCATTCTTCAACATTTTGGTGACATGGTACTTGTGAAACATGCAAATTATATGATCTACCCTATTCCTATGATTACATGCACAATAGAGGTTAAAATCATTTTCGGTGCTCATAAATTCAAGACATATAAACTGTACAATTTTTCATACAAGCAATAGAGACAAGGTATGAGAGGAAAAATCATGGTTTTATAAACCATATACATATAGAAAGTTTTCATATAGATACAAAGATCTTGTAATATAGTCACAATATGCACAAATGCTATATCATATGAATAGATTCACTTTACAAGCTCACACTGGTTCCATGTTGCAACAATGGTGATAAGCAAAAGGTAATATTTAAGTGGAAATGTTATATGTTTTAAAGCTATGGGAAAAAATTTTGAAACATCAAGTTTGATATACAATATGGTGAAGTGGTGCATAATATATGTTGTACAACATATGTTTTGAATGGTATATGTCATTGTTCATAAGTTATGAGTTCAAGATTACTCGCATAAATATACAGGTTGATTTGATTTATGGTGATTTAAATGGCATATATCTTGAGGTAGATATAGCGCATGACACTATTTTATGAGATTTGAGAATAATGCAACCCGGTCATGATAAGGTTCACGTGGCATGAGTTTGGTTATTGGTCTCATATGTTGAGTTGGCATGGTATGGAACGTAAATGAGCTGGCCATGCATTTACTTCGATAGGATGTGGTCTTTAATGTCAAGTTGGCTCGTGCTTTAACACCTTTCAACGAACTAGGGTTATGCCATTTGCATTGCTTGGCTTGTGGAACAGAGTTCGACTCAGTCTAGAGAAAGAACCCAACTAGTCGTTGTGGCAACAGTCCCAACTCTGGTATAAACGCACCGTTGGATATAGTAAGTACACTAGCTTATGAGCTTTGCATATGATTTGTTTGTAATGGTTAAGTTTTGGCTCTGTTTGCTAGTCTTGTATGTAAAAGTGCTCTCTTTCCATGTATTTCATTTCTTAGAAATTTGTTTGAGGAATATAATGAAGGAATTGATGGATTTTGGAATTTAAATGGTGGAAAGGTTTTCGGTTGTTGTTGTTCATGGTCCATTCTCTCACTTTCCATCTTGGGTCTGTCATTTATGTGGACGAAAATTTGTAAATATTTGAAATTGGATATGGGTAGAACTTGTCTCTTCTGTAGCATGAAAAGAGGCAAGGATTTGAACTCGAGCTGGTTCTTTACTATCAATTATACAAGATCCGTAGTTTCGAAAGGATTGGGTTTGTTTATGTTGATAAAACGAATGTATCATTTTCTAAAGACTCGATGTTGGCTTGATTTCATACACCTTATTATTAACCTACAATCACAATTAGATGTCATTAACGAATGTAATTTGGTTAAATTATATTGTGATGGATATCATTGACCGGTTAAAGAAAATAAACATGTGAAGGCATGGTAAATTATTGGTTGAGTTATTAAAGTTATTACATAGAATTAACACTTTTCCTCATACATCTCACTTTCCATAAAGTTACTTCCCGTTATCCCGCTCATTTAAAATTCATTGGTTTACATTTTCTTTCCCCTCTCTATGTAATTTATGTAATTAAAATATATATGTTATATTTGGCTTACAATTTGAATGATGAAGAATTGTTTTATGTGGACAACATGGTATATTATAAAAGAATATTTTCATGTGAAATCATGATTTTATGATTAAAGGTTTAAAATGATCTCATCATGATTTATGGAAGTGAACATGAACTCTCATCCATTTTTATCATTTTACCATTTTTCACAAATTATATATATATATATATATATATATATATATATATATATATATATTCCTTTTTCATGGTTCATATTTTCAAAAGAAAAGATAAATGATTCTATACAAAGGCACTTTTAAAAAAGAATTTTAAAATTAAATTTTGGAGTTGTGAAATGAAATTGGGTGATTGCAGAGTTATGGATTTTCTTCATTATGTTTCATCTATCCATCCATGCCTCCCTTTTTATGCTTGATTACTGTGTTACTCAGAGCTAATACTTAATCATGTTTGGCAAATTGTAATTGATGTTTATTTTGTTGGTTTATATCTTGCTTTGAATATTTCACACTAATGTGATTATGATGGCATATAGATGAGTTTCTCCATCTTTGATAGTAATTGAAGTGGGAACAGGGGAAACAAAGGTCAAAGAGGAAGAATGCCTAATGCTTTTCGGCAGAGAGGCAAAAATAAAAGAATGAGATTCTCAATCCACTTCGATGCTAACTTAGAAAAATTCAAACAGTTGGTTCAAACTGGCTATTTGAATCTTGTTGGTCATCTTGCTTTTCATCTGTCTCAAGAACCTATTGCTCCTCCTCTATATCCCTACCCGAGCATAGTCAACTTTCCTGAACCACATCATATGCAGCCAACCAATGATGGCTAGGAAAATGTACCTGCAAATCCTCCTGGTATAGTCCATTGGCCTAATGTCTCATTGCCACCTCCTCCTCCTTTACAACGTATGCATCTTGTTGCTTTTTTAGCCTCTCATGCACATTCTGTCAAGGTTCCTAGGAATTACAAAGCACTTCCTATTGAACCTCGGTCAGATAAAGGAAAACGACTTGACATTTATGTGAGCTTTGATTCATCTGAGACCTCCTCTTACACTGTCAAGACTCTCCCTACCAAACTTGAAGATAATGAAAGAAAACTAACATTTGATAGCATGCACCTTGAAATGTCAAAGGTTGAAGAAAAAAAGCTTGTTGATGCAGACCTACTTAAGCACAGGGCTGCACTTTCAGAAGGAAGTAGACAAAGGGAGGCTACTTCAAATAAAAAATGTTATTTCTAATTTTATTTTTATGATGTGATGACACTTTCACTTTGACATTCGAGGCATATCTTTGAGACCACAGAGATGATATTATTTTTTTGAAAATTTTTCATATACATCATGCCATTATGATGTTTTGAGAGTGTTGTGCCTGGCATCAACAACCTTCCTTTTCTTGTATTTTTTGCTTAAAAAAATCCCTCTCTCCAAGAAAATGGGATCCCTCCTCTTACTGCATGAAATTTTCTTGAATTAAATTTTTTTCTCAACTCTTGGCCTTAGATTTTCTTACGCCTCTTTGATTAGGTTCCTTATTGTTTCAAGGTTGGGTTGAGTTATCTTCGCTTTGGTTTAATCCCAACACTTAAACAAATCTTGAAACCATTATTTGGCTATCGGGTGAGTTCTTTTTAACTCCTTTGGTATGCATCAGACAAGTTTCGTTTAAGAGCTCTGGTCTTCACCAAAGAGCTTCCCCACAAATACTATAGAAACATTAATTCGACAATCGCACAAATTCTTGCTAAATCCTCCAATTAGATCGAAGGAGTTCTTACAAACTCCTCTGGTTGAACCGAAAGAGTTCCTCGAAATTGTTTTGACGCGCCCATCCCACTTACCGGGAAAGTTGACATTAACGCCTCTGGTCCACACTAGAGGCATTCTCAACATATCCTCTGGTGTCCCCAGGGCACTTCCTATTAACGTCTCCAGTCCACAACGAAGGCATTCCCACTACCTCCTTTGATGTCTCTGGGGTGCTTCCAAACATTGTCGTAGATTCAAGCTTAACGCTCTGGTAACATCAAACCATGCACTCGTGCCTATAAAATGGAGCGCCCTCACTCCATTCTCATTATCGTTTGCCAATCGCCTAAGATAAATAGGAGTGCCAACAATCTATCACAAGTTCGAGAGTTCTCCATCCTCAACCTACCATCGCCATCCATGTGTCAATACTATCCAGATATGCCCTAATTTTTTCCTCATCTTGGTTTATATAATTGTTTAATGTTTAAGTTTAGGGTTTGTCCCAAAGCACAAGGCCGCCTATTCTTCCATGTTATGCCTCGACACTACTTTCATATTGTGCTCTGAACTTGCTCCACCTCGGACCCATAACCCCTTAATGTCGAACATAACAAGGAAGGAGTTTTCAACACCTTGACCAACTACTTCCTCCCTGGGAACTCATACCCGTCTTTACTTTCCTTACACCCCGATAAAGCACAAGGCCCTATCACTACGCCCTAAAAGGTTGTCTTCAAACTCAGTTTTCACGGTAGTCGAGTTAGCCAAACATACAACACTAAAGCTACATGAACCCTAACCATCTCCATTTCATGTCCTTATCATCAAAGCTATACATCAAACTGGGCAAGAATCGAACCCAAACCCTAGTCTCTAGGGCCTTCGATGCTCAAGCCCTAGAATGCAGGCAATAAATTCTTCAATGACTTAGCCATTTTTGGCACGTTCTTTTTCATCGGAGAACTTGATAGCAACTTCTTTGGTCTTCACTGGAAATTTTAACAACTTTACCCCCCGTAGTTACCAGAGCATTTTACAAGATCGAATCTGAACTTTATTCGAAGAACTTTGCAAGAACATCATTGACGGTAATGAGAGAACTTTATGTAACCATCGTCGGTCTTAATCAGAGCTCTTAAAAGGATTAATGTTGGTAGAAACCGAAAGACTTAATGGGAACCCTTACGGTCTCCACCAGAACACTTAGCACAATCATTGTCAGTCTTTACTAGAGCAAATAAAAAGATTACCTCTGGTCCATTCAGAGGATTTGGTAAGATTGTTCTTGGTCACCTCCGAAGAGATTAATCTTATCATCATCGGTTCTTGAATACAACTCTTTACATGATCTTCTCCAAGAGTTACCGGGAGACTTCACAAGATTGCCTCCAGTCTTAATCGGAGAACTTCGTGTCATCATAGTTGGTTCGTCCGAGAAGCTTAACATTTTCACCTCTGGTTTAAATTCGAGAACTTGATACAAACTTCAGTAGTACCACCTATGCATTTTACACAAACCACTCTAGTGTACTGGATTAGTTCCCACGAATTGCTCTGTTTTCAAAATTTCTCCTAAGTGACCAGGATAATTGTTACTTCACCAACATGCCAAGATTTTTCCCCAAGCTAAGCTAATCTCCTTTGAAATTTAAATTCCCAGCCCCATGTATGAAAAACAAGGCACTTGCAGTGATCAAAAGGATAGGAGACTGGTGCTTGATGGAGCATGGCACGTACATCATAATATACAGAGCCACCAAGACCCTACATTTGCTTCCCCAATTTGTCCCAGACAAGTTGGTGCTCCAAGAAGTGGCTTATCAAATAGTGATCAATGGAGTCGAGGCAATGCTCTACTGAGATAAGAAATCAATCTAGCCCCCACTCTCATTGTGGATCGGCTCGTACTCATTCGCAAACACCAAGAAGGCCCAAGATGAAGTGGATGTGTTACTTTTGTATCACTTAGAAGAAGAGAGATTTGTTAGAAACAATTTTGGTATCGGGGCACAAAGGTACACAGGTCTGCAGGATTGCACGATAAGTGCCCAAGCGCAGCACACAGAAAGAATCTGTTTCGGGCCCAAGTCAAGCGAGTGAGCGCTTTGATTTCAACGATCAGGATCCATCCAAGGATCCGATCAGCGGTGGGCAGGAAATCACGATTAGCAGAGCTATGCTAAGATTAATGCATTAAATAACGTTCATAGCATGTTCAAGAATGGATGACATCCGCTCATCCCGAGGGATGTGTGGCGGAAGATCTGGCCGCGTCGGCGTTTCAGCATTCGGGAGTTCGTAAGGTGAGAGTTTCGTGTTATTCAAAACCCCGAACCCCGATAGCGCCGAAAGCGCGGGAAGTGGGACCCACGGCATCACGAAGCATTCTCAGTCGTCCATCTAAAGGGAACACCTGGCAGCAAATCAAGTCACTTTGGCGTTTCGCCCATCGCGACTCCAAGACGCAAGGAGTAGCTCTGTTATATCTCGATGCGCGAGGTGTCGGGAAAGTCTCAGGCCCGGGCCCACCGTAGAGTCGGGTAAGTTCCAGACCGTCAGATCTCAAAGGGACGCGTGGCACCAGATTGAGTCGTCTCGGCGTTTCGCTCATCACGATTTCAATTTGCAAGAGCAGCTCCTTCCCATTCGCGAACGCCGACAACGCATTAGAAATCAGCTCATGGTCATAGCCCATGGTCGCTTGGGGAAAGAAGAGAGCTATATAAAGAAGGCCAAGGCGCTGATTTCAGTCACAGAGGGGATCGTTGCGAGATCCAGACGCCATCGGGTCCGATCTCCATACTGTCTCTCGCCTGGAGTAAATGACGGCAAGAGTGGGTGGTTGAAGCCTCCTTTCATTTATTAAGTGAGGGGATGGGAGGTCTGGCGAGCCATCTACTCGCAGAGGTCCTGTTTGTCGATTTTCTCAAAGAAGCCATACCGAAGTCCTCAACTCAACAGAGAAGTCTGCGCACGCCAGCCCATCACTTAATGGCTCAGCTACCCTCTTTGCAGGGGCCATGCGTAGTTAATATGGCGCTTAAAGGAAGATATCAGTACGAGTTTGACTGAAGGGACATCAAGCTTTGAGTGACTGTACACGCCTCTGTGAGGTGAATTGTCCTGGGTATATAGACTCAGTTTTTGTATTTTGGAAGGCATCGATGGTTGAGCAAGGCTCCCGGTTGTAAAACTCTAATGAAGCACTATTTTCTGGTGATTTATGGACTCTTGAGACTTCTTGCCTGATGGATGTTAGTTCTTTCCACGTCTTTGTTTACAACGTATTAGAGCAGCTTGGAATTGGAGGATCCAGTCGAGTTGTAGCTGTTATAGGATGATGTTGTAATGGATCACTGTAATGGTTACGTTGTCTCTGATTAGTCCTTGTGATTTTTCCCAACGCTGAACGACTTGGAATTGGAGGATCCAGTCAAGTCCSCCTTTAGTTTCTTGAGACCCTGAACCAGGAGGATCTTGTGTTCAGAGTTTTTCCCCTACAGACCGCCGAAAGGCCTGTTGCCTGAGGTAGTTTGTTCATTTTTCTCCTAAGTCTTCCACCTGCTCATCTTTAAATCAACCCCCTGACTGAAGTTAGATCAAGACCTCAATTGTTCCCTGCATACCAGACCCAGTCCCTGAGTTGGAGCGATATCTCTTCGAGTCTCTACCCATTTGATCATCCATTTATCAAACCGTGACATAAAAATTGATGGGCGCTGGGCTCTGCTTCTACAAGCAATCCAGGGGCGACTTCCAGCGCTAACATTTCTGGCGCCGTTGCCGGGGAAGGAATTGAATATTTTCCCTGGGATTGAACGACAATGGTTAACTGATTCTGAAGGTGCATCAGATATCAAAATTACCAAGATTGTTGCTGTGCACCTGGCGACTCCATTGTGACGACCCCACTGGGGCGAACCCGCTGTATTAATTGTGGCTTTCAGAGGCAGGCATACGCGGTCTCATCCACAGTTGCCTCTAGCTACACCTGAAACAGATCCAGAAGCGGTGCTCAGGAAAGGAAAGGCCTCTGAAGAAGAAGCGTCCATCACTGAACCAGGTAATCCACCATATCCTTCTGTGGGAGCTCCTTTTCCTCCTCCTCAGTTTCCTGACAGGCTTGTTTCTGTCGTTTCTCGTTTCCTAAATTTTGGGAGTGTTCCTGTCGAGTTTTCCTCTCCTGGTCTGGGACCGGAGGGTCAAGACCTTGTCACTCCTCTCTCCCCTGAAGCTGTACCTCAGCGTAGACCCAGGACCGCAGAAGATTTCCCTACGCCTAGTTTAGCCACTCCTGTGCAAAGAGGAGCGCCCGCTGACTTGAGCCCATTAGCCTTCTCCTTAAACCACCTCTTGTTTCCCACTCCACTTCGAGACTCATTCTCAATAACCCCTTTGCGAACTCCTTCTCCTCCAAATTCTCCTCCACCTAATATTCCTATGGCTGGTGCTAATCCCCCTATGAATAGAATGGACGCCATAGTTGCTGCTAGGTATGCTCCCTTGATCTTACCTCATCCCATGAATCCTTTCCCTGCCGGAGATTACTTGAAATATATGCCCAAGTTCACCGGGGAAGGGGACATAACTACGGAAGAACAACTGGCTTCTTTCTACAGTTATGCAGACAACCTGAACATTGGAGATGAAGATGTCTGGATGAGGGGTTTTGTCCAGAGCTTGGATGGTGAGGTAAGGAAATGGTTTAGAGGATTAGCTCCCGGATCTATTGTTGGAATTGAAGCCCTGGATAATGCTTTCCTGAGGCAGTGGGGAGATAAGAAGGATTTCATGTATTATATGACTGAGTTCGGGTCTTTGAAGAAGATGGAAGGAGAGTCTGTCTCTGACTTCTCCAAAAGATTCAATAAGATGTACAATAAGATTCCTGATGAAATAAAGCCATCAAAAGATTCGGCCAAGATGTCCTATGCTAGTGCGTTTGGCCCCGATTTCTGTCTTTTATTGAGAGAAAGAAGAGCCGCCTCCTTAGCTCAAATGAAAGACGCAGCCATAGAAGTGGAATCCAATGTATTAGCAACCGAAAGATTGAGGAACGAGGCTGACGCGGGCAGAAGAAAGGGAAAATCCGAAGCCTCAACTTCTGGCCCATCGGTGCCCCACCTTCAAGTAGACGAACTGACCAGGATGGTGAAATCTTTGTCTGCAGAGATGGAGAGAATGAAAGTCGAGGGAAGGCAAGCATACAAGGGCCCTTTGAACGCCGAAAACAAAGGAGGTTTCAGGAGGCCAAATAGTTTTACTCCCCCGAATGTGCAAAGAGAGAAAGGAAGAGACAGAGAAGACCAGAAGATTCAGGCCCCTTTCCAAAACAATTTTGTGGCTGAGGGGGAAGAAGAGGAAGCAGATGAATTGGATCCTAAAATCCATTGCTTCGGGGACACTCCTCCTTTTCCTCATCTCACTCAATCAACATATGAGGAGTCTCTCATGGACAGTAAGCTAAATGAGTTGAGCAAATGAGACAAGACTAGTGGCCGCCAAGGCAGGTATGACCTGAGGTCCCAAAAGAAGGCAGTAACACCTGATGTCCCTGAGCAGCTCACCAGAACAAAGAAGCCTGTTGATGAAGCAGCAGACAACCACAGAGGTAAGAAGACCCAAACCCTCTATCCTATTATCCAGAACCATGCTCCCAAAGTAAGAGAAATCCCAAAACTCTCGTCCTCTTTTAGTTTCGAGCACGAAATTCAAAAAATCAGAATCCCTGTGCCCCTGACAGAATTGATTAAACATGAAGGGTTCAAGAAACACTTCTCTGAGATTTTACAGTCTGAGGTCTCAAGCCTTCCCGCAGACTCCATCAATTTGCAAGATGAAAAGCCCGCAGTTATCCTAGGTCCTATGGTAGAAGACAGGAATGACTCATCCCCTCCCTTCTACACATCCCTGAACATACATGACAAGGTACTGCACAACTGCTTGATGGATTCGGGGGATTCTCACAACCTCATGCCCAAAACTGTCATGGAAGAGTTAGGACTAGAAGTCACCCGAGCCTATCATGACCTCTATTCCTTTGACTCCAGGAAGGTTCAGTGTCTAGGAGTTATCAAAGACCTGGTCGTGACCTTGTTTCGGCTACCCATGAAAAGTGTGGTCATGGATATTGTAGTGGATGATGTCCCCCCCAAGTTTGGTATGCTGTTATCAAGATCTTGGATAAAGAGACTAGGAGGAACCTTGCAGATGGACCTCACCTATGCTACTATCCCAGTGTTCGGAGGAGAGCATAGAAGACTATACAGAGAAGCCCAACTGGCCTATATAATCAGCGATGAGGCCAACCCTACCAACCATCCCATTTTCGCCTTAGACACTGATTTAGGTTCTAGTTTACTGCAGCTCACTCATACTCCCAAGCCCCCTCTTAAGCTCAGAGAGCAACCCACCACTTTCCATAAGTTTCCTCTCTCCATCACCCCAGTTTGGAAAATGTTCTTTGATGGAGCCTCTTCCAGGGAAGGCGCTGGAGCTGGGGTGGTTTTTGTGTCACCTGCTCAAGAAACCATACCTCTGTCTTACAAATTAGAATTTGAAGCTACCAACAATGTGGCAGAGTATGAGGCTCTCGTTCTGGGATTAAGAGCTGCAAGGGAAATGGGAATTCAGGAGATAGCAGCGTTCGATGATGCAGAGTTGGTGGTCCAATAGATCAGAAACGCTTATCAGGCTAAGCATCCTCGACTTAGAAGCTACAGAAATGAGGTGTGGGATCTAGTTGACAGTTTCTTCTCAACATTTAACATTTCTTTCATCCCAAGAGAGGAGAACACAGTGGCAGATTCCTTGGTTGCATCAGCAAGTAATTTCAAAGTACTCTTGCCACCTAAATTTAGATACGATGTGGAAGTGAAATACAGGCCCTCCATACCTGACAACGTCAAACATTGGAAGGTATTCGAGGATGATCTCGAAATCAAGAAGTTCTTGGAGACTGTCGAAGAATTTTCAGAGATGCATATCGACCAAGACTCTGTCTCTGAAGAAAATCTTGATGGGGGTAATTTTCTGAATAAGATTGCAGAGCGTAACATTGTGCAGCTGCCCGGCAATCATATTCCAAGGGGACTGGTTCCTTTGGAAAGGCTCTTTGATAGAAATGATGTATCATTAAAAGGAGAAATCTCAGAGGATGACACTGGTACTATTCAGTGCAACATTGGGACTGAGAATGAGCCCAAGGTTGTCAAATTGTCAAGAAGTCTGACAAAGGAGTAGAGGTCTGAATACATTGGACTTTTGAGGGAATTTGTTGATGTTTTCGCCTGGACCTATGAAGACCTCAAAACCTATGACACCTCTATCATCGAGCATAAAATCCCACTAAAGGAGGAAGCAAAGCCATTTAGGCAGAAGCTAAGACAAATCAATCCTATGATGTTGCCTATCATGGAGAGGGAAGTGAAGAAGCTGCTTCAAGCTCAGATCATTGTACCACTGAGATACTCAGAGTGGGTGGCCAACTTGGTGCCAGTAAGAAAAAAGAATGGAGAGATCCAACTCTGTGTAGACTTCAGAAACCTGAACAGGAGCTCACGAAAGGATAACTACCCTTTGCCAAAGATGGAACATATACTGCAGAGGGTAACAGGAGCTTCCAGGATGTCCATGATAGATGGATTCTCTGGCTACAATCAAGTCTCTGTTCTGCCTGAGGACAGGGAAAAGACAGCGTTCACCACTCCATGGGGCACATTCATGTATTCCAAGATGCCGTTTGGATTAATGAATGCGGGGGAAACATTCCAACGTGCCATGGATATAGCTTTCATCGGGGAAAAGGATAAATTCGTGGTCGTTTATCTAGATGACATCACAGTGTTTTCAAAATCTGATAAGGAACACTGTCGCCATCTCATGAAGGTTTTCTTGAAATGCAGAAAGTTTGGCATTTCATTAAACCCCAAGAAATCTTTGTTCGCCATGCAGGAGGGAAAGTTACTAGGCCACATAGTATCAGCAGAAGGAGTCAGAATTGACCCCAGCAGAGTTGAGGCGATAGAAGCCTTATCAATCCCGAGGTCCAAGAAAGAGGTCCAATCTTTCCTCGGTAAAATTAATTTTCTGAGGAGGTTTGTGCCTAACTTTTTTGAGGAGGTAAAGCTTATAACAACCATGTTAAAGAAAGAGAATGAAGTAAGGTGGACCCTTCAATCACGGCATTCCTTTGAGCAAATCAAGAAGGCCCTAACTGAAGCTCATGTGCTTATCAGTCCCGACTACTCAAAGGATTTCCTTATTTTCTCCTTTGCCTCACCTGACACAGTGGCTGTTGTTCTATTACAGACAAACGACATTGGGCTAGAGCAGCCTATCGCTTATTTCAGCCGAGCATTGAGGGACGCCGAAGTCAGGTATGACACTATGGAGAAGCAGGCTTATGCTCTAGTAAAAGCTCTCAAAGCTTTTAGAACCTACGTCCTACAGTCAAAGATCATCGCCTATGTCCCCTCGGCTACTGTTAAAGACATTCTTATTCAGCCTGATATAGATGGGAGAAGAAGTAAATGGATAGCCAAAATCCTGGAATTCGACCTGGAAATAAGGCCCACCGAATTGATCAAAGGTCAAGGTTTAGCCAAGCTGTTGGCTGAAGCAAACTGCCAAGTTCTGGGGATAAGTTTCATAAATGAATGCTCAGAAACCCTACAAAGTCAGCTGTATGAAATGGACCCTCGAAGAGAGCCCCCGTTAGCTCTATGTCCTTGGTATAAGGATGTCATATACTTTTTGCAGGAGCTGCAGCCTCCAGACGGCCTGCAAAGAAGCAAAGCACGAGCTCTGAAGCTCAAGGCAGTCAGATACTGCCTGATCGATCAAATGTTATATTGGAAAGACCTCCTGGGGGTGATTTTAAAATGCATGAGTCCACAAGAGGCCGAAACGATCGTGGTCGAATTTCATAGCGGCCTGTGTGGAGGGCACCATTTATGGAAAGCCATAGCCCACAAAATCCTCAGGGCCGGATATTACTAGCCTACCATGTTCACTGACATCTGCAAAAAGGTCAGGGCCTGCATCAAATGTCAAAAATTTGCAGGAAAGCAACAGCTCAAGTCCCTGTCGTTAAATCCGGTGGTGGTTTCAGGACCTTTCCAGCAGTGGGGCCTAGACTTCATTGGGGAAATTCACCCTACTTCCAGTGGGCAGCACAGGTGGATTCTGACTGCTACAGATTTCTTTACCAAATGGATTGAAGCTATCCCTACCATGAGTGCTTCCCACAAGGTAATCATTGGATTCCTGGAGGACCTCATCACAAGGTTTGGCTGCCCAAATAAGATTGTCACTGATAATGCAGCCGCTTTCAGGTCTGAGCCATTAGCCAAGTTCTGTGAATAGTTCAGGATCAAATTGATTCACTCCACCCCATATTATCCACAGGGCAACGGTTTAGCAGAATCCTCCAACAAAATCCTGATAAGGATCATCAAAAGGCTATTGGAAGACAACAAGAAAGCCTGGCATTCCCGATTAAAATTTGCTCTGTGGGCCGATCGAGTGACCACAAAGAGATCTATCGGCGTCTCTCCTTTCCAATTAGTCTATGGAGTGGAGGCTATTTTCCCTTATCAGTTAGCCATTCCTGTAGCAAAATTCCTCCAGGATCATCAGGAGGAGCCTGATGACATGATCAGAAGGATTCATCAGCTAGTGGAGGTCCAGCAAGCTAGGGAGCAGACAGTGGACAGAATTCAAGACCATCAGCAAAAGATCAAGCAGGTTTTCGATAAGAGGGCCAAGAAGGAGCAGTTCTAGATAGGAGACCTGGTGCTAAAATGGGATGCTCCTAAGCAAGATAAGGGCAAACACAACAAATTTGAAGCCCTGTGGATCGGGCCTTTCAAAGTCTCTGAGAATTTCTCAAACAACACATACAGGCTGCAAGGTTTGGAAGGTGAAGAAGTTTTCAGCAGCCCAGTGAATGGGCATTTCCTGAAGAAATGTCTTGTTTGAGTCTCAGATGGCTCCGTTGTTTGTAAATATTTTCCTTTTTGTTTCTTTGTTCGTTTTCGTTTTTATTTTTGTGGCTTAATAATGACTCCATAGCCCAGCAGCAAGGCACTGGAACTGCAAAATGAGTCCTTAGAGCATCACGGGGACGACTCTATCCCCCATGGAGCCTAATGTTAGCAACAATTTTGGTATCGGGGCACAAAGGTACACAGGTCTGCAGGATTGCACGATAAGAGCCCAAGCGCAGCACACAGAAAGAATCCATTTCGGGCCCAAGTCAAGCGAGTGAGCGCTTTGATTTCAACGATCAGGATGCATCCAAGGATCCGATTAGCGGTGGGTGGGAAATCGCGATTAGAAGAGCTATGCTAAGATTAACGCATTAAATAACGTTCATAGCATGTTCAAGAATGGATGGCAGCCGCTCATCCCGAGGGACGCGTGGCGGAAGATCTAGCCGCGTCGGCGTTTCGGCATTCAGGAGTTCGTAAGGTGAGAGTTTCGTGTTATTCAAAACCTCGAACCCCGATAGCGTCGAAAGCGCGAGAAGTGGGACCCACGACATCACGAAGCATTCTCAGTCGTCCATATAAAGGGAACACCTGGCAGCAAATCAAGTCACTTCGGCGTTTCTCCCATCGCGACTCCAAGACGCAAGGAGCAGCTCTGTTATATCCCGATGCGCGAGGTGTCGGGAAAGTCTCGGGCCCGGGCCCACCGTAGCGTCGGGTAAGTTCCAGACCGTCAGATCTCAAAGGGACGCGTGGCACCAGATTGAGTCATCTCGACATTTCGCTCATCGCGATTTCAATTTGCAAGAGCAACTCCTTCCCATCGCCGACAGCGCATTAGAAATCAGCTCATGGTCACAGCCCATGGTCGCCTGGGGAAAGAAAAGAGCTATGTAAAGAAGGCCAAGGCACCGATTTCAGTCACAGAGGGGATCGTTGTGAGATCCAGACGCCATCGGGTCCGATCTCCATACTGTCTCTCGCCTGGAGTAAATGACAGCAAGAGTGGGTGGTTGAAGCCTCCTTTCATTTATTAAGTGAGGGGATGGGTGGTCTGGCGAGCCGTCTACTCGCAGAGGTATTGTTTGTCGATTTTCTCAAAGAAGCCATACCGAAGTCCTCAGCTCAATAGAGAAGTCTACGCACGCCAGCCCGACACTTAATGGCTTAGCTACCCTCTTTGCAGGGGCCATGCGTAGTTAAGATGGTGCTTAAAGGAAGATATCAGTACGAGTTTGATTGAAGGGACATCAAGCTTTGAGTGACTGTACACGCCTCTGTGAGGTGAATTGTCCTGGGTATATAGACTCAGTTTTTGTATTTTGGAAGGCATCGATGGTTGAGCAAGGCTCCCGGTTGTAAAACTCTAATGAAGCATTGTTTTCTGGTGATTTCTGGACTCTTGAGACTTCTTGCCTGATGGATGTTAGTTCTTTCCATGTCTTTGTTTACACTGTATTAGAGCAGCTTGGAATTGGAGGATCCAGTTGAGTTGTAGTTGTTATAGGATGATGTTGTAATGGATCACTGTAATGGTTACGCTGTCTCTGATCAGTCCTTGTGATTTTTCCCAGCGCTGAACGACTTGGAATTGGAGGATCCAGTCAAGTCCCCCTTCAGTTTCTTGAGACCCTGAACCAGGAGGATCTTGCGTTCAGAGTTTTTCCCCTACAGACCGTCGAAAGGCCTGTTGCCTGAGGTAGTTTGTTCATTTTTCTCCTAAGTATTCCACCTGCTCATCTTTAAATCAACCCCCTGACTGAAGTTAGATCAAGACCTCAATTGTTCCCTGCATACCAGACCCAGTCCCTGAGTTGGAGCGATATCTCTTTGAGTCTCTACCCATTTGATCATCCATTTATCAAACCGTGACATAAAAACTGATGGGTGTTGGGCTTTGCTTCTGCAAGCAATCTAGGGGCGACTTCCAGCGCTAACAAGATTCATAAGGCACGACCTAAAAAAAGTCGTTAAAGAACACTTTAATAAGCTTGGCATCCCATGGGAATACACTTCGACCACATGGGAGGAAGAGCAAGTCCATTATGGGACTAGGACATATGATGAGGTCATCGTTAGGAGACAAGGCAAACCCCTAGTGAGAATCACAGATGAAGAAAGAGTTGATGAGGAAGCTATGAAGAAAGCAGAAGAAGAGGTAACAATTAAAGAATCTATTCCAACTACATCCACTTAGTCTAGATTAGTGAAAGAAGAAAAAGTACCAATGACAGAAAAGAAGAAGAGGAAGAAAGAAAAGACCCACATAAAGAAGGAGGATGCGGGAAAAAAGAAAAGGAAAATCAAGGAAGCTAAAGCTAAGGCAAAAACCGATGCAACAACAACGACAACAACTAATGAAGAAGTAAAGGAAAAGGTGGTTGTCGAGAAAGAAGTTGAACAAAAGGAAACAACTGAAATATCTATAGTAGAAGCGATAGCATCAACATAAGCAACATGGAAAGCAACAAATGAGGTTGCAGAAAAGGAAGTTGAGGAAGAACAATGCAAGAAAGACGAAGAAGCTCGGAACAATGATGCATCCCCGATGGATACCAATATCCCATAGATATCAACAAGAGTTACCAACGATCACACCCAATTCAACAAGCTAGTTTTGGGGCTTCTCACCCCATTTAAACTAAGCAAGGTGCCCAATATGAAGAAGTTAAAATATGATAAGGCCACATGAAGGATTATACATGAGCAAATAAGGAAAGTGTCAGTTAGGGGAGGCAATCCAATATCAGACCTAAGATAGAGCTCGATAATAGAAAACGCCAGTGAGGACCCAATCTATATAGCCTCTGTTGGCATCGTTTTCACTATAGTGATAGAAAATAACATCAAGAACTTATACCACCATAATCTAGAGAAGGACACTAGAATCATAGAGCTAGAAGAACAACTCAAGCAAGTGAAGATAAATGAGGAAAATCTGAAAGAGGTCAAGTCTAGTGTAGAGAAAGTCAGTGCAGAACTAGAGGAAGCCATCATGGACAAGTACACACACGTACACCTTTTTCAATAGATGACAACCACCATCATAGAATAATATAGTCAAGTGAAAGCCAAGATAAACTAGTTCATAACTATCTGGGAGGGTAAGGCAATATTGACGAATGAATTGTCGAGAACCCAGACATGCCAATCGAGTTGCCTCACCCTCCAAGTATAGAAAGAAAAATTGACTACACTTCGCTTGATTGCTTTTATCGAGCTAGACAAAGAGAAGATAAAGAGACGACCAACTCATTGGTGATTTGTTCACAACTGCACAAAGCGACACAATTTTTGATATGAAAGTGTCATTTACCTCCACTGGAAGAGCTCAGAAAGTCTATCGATGTGGAAAAACTTATCAAGAAAACAAAGCAAAGCACAAATTATAGGAAAGAAATAACTGAATCAACCACAAAGGTGATGATGGACTTATTCGAGCAACATCTCATACGACCTACCAAGGTCCACACCATGATCTAGGCCTTCGTGTCTACCTTAGCAAAAGATATGCAGACGCTCAATGATAACACAACCATGAACAAGGAAATAGTTGAAGAAATTTCCTCTCGCGTGATTATATCACTCCACGATCAGTTAGAGATTTGGAAAACCTACATCAGGGATAAGAACACTAGGCAAGAGAAAATAACAAATTGGGATTTGTTGTTAACTATATTCTATTTTGTCTTCTTCCAACCACTTTCAACTTCGTCTTTTTCCTCACACATGTTAATAGTTAACGGGGGGAAGCTGAAAATTTTTGTAACCACTTCTTGAGGGATGCAAGAAGTTATTTTCGGGAGTTAGTAATATTTGTATAAATAAAGGAAGAAGCCCATTTTATAGGGGGCCTTCAAGAATTGTATAGACTCAAGAACTATTTCAAGAAAGGATACCGTGTTAACTAATATTGAGAAGCCCTCGGGGACAATTTTGATAGAGAGAACAACTGTTTGTAAATGGTGGCTAGTTGTCAAGTATTTTTCAACAGATAAATTATTTTTTACAATGTGTTGTAAGGATTTATTGTTTCCCATAGACCATTCTTAAAGCAATTGTTATGTTTCTAACAATTGTGTTATTCTTTTTCATATTTATGTCTTGAGCATATGAGTTGTTGATGTATGCAGTAATGTGACTTAGAATTTTCTGGTTATATAGTTGTATACATGTGTTATCTATCTTTGCATCTTCATAACAACTATTTAATTGGAGTGTTTTGCAGAGTTTAGTTTCATTTCAACTCATCCGGTTACGATAGTTTTATCCTAGCTAGGATAGGATAGTTTAGAGTAGATTAATTTTTTTTTATGACTTTAGACAGTCTTCATCTAGATCTTCATTTGCATAACCATCTAACCATCTAAACCCAAAACCAGAAAATGTTGTTGGGCCAGAATCCAGATGGGTTCCCTATGCCAAATGATGAGAGGTCTGATTGGGACTTCTTATCAGGGGTAACACCTATTGTTGAAAAAGGGCATTTCACCCATGTCAATAGAATTAGTGCTATAAGGAGGGACAAATTTGTATGGTTTACATAAAATCGTTGCAATCCCACGACGAGTCCTTCGAAATTATTCTCATCCAGTAACATTTTCCACATATCCCATCTGAACAGGACGTCACCTTTGAAGACACAAATCTCGTGTTTGAAAGTGTCACTGACAGTCTTGAAACTCAACCCAAAGCTTGGTATCCTATCCCCAACGAAGAGTTTGTTGAAACTTGTCGTATTACCCATTCATACGCCGAAATACTTGGCCAACTACCTACAACCTTAGAACCCCCCAAGAGGAGAGCTACCCACATAAGATGACCCGATAATCAAGCCAATACTTTTGTCGATTCAGTAGAGGATCTTATTGAAACTGCTTTATAGGAAGTGCTCGTGCCCTTGAGTCAAATTCCCCCCACTCCTCCCTGGTCCGAGCATAACTTTAGTAGTGAAAACCAAGAACCTAAGTTCGAAGACAACATGGGTGAAAATCTAAATCGAAGACCAATGATTCCACCATGGTTGTCCCAAGGTGCGCTAAACTTACTAGAACATTTACATGAAATGCCTAGAAAACCAAAGAGGCTTCTTCTAAAATTCAACCCAAACAAACCGAGCTCACTAGAAGACCATATAAAGGATTTATTCTTAGCTACCTGCCTTCTCATTGTTCATTATGAAGATGTGGTCTGTGGACTTTTCTCTTTCACATTCATAAACAAAGCCTCCCAATGGTATTTCAACCTTCCTCCAGGTGCTATATCGGGATGGGGTGACTTTGAAAAGGATTTCATTGGGAAATTTGGGGAGGAGAAAACTCCCATGGACTTATACAAAGAGTTAGATGCTATAAAAATGGAAAAGAAAGAGAAAGGGAAGGACTTTAATAAATGTTTTACTACAATCCTCAATGAGTTTTTTGTTGAAATCGCTCCCATGGAATCACTAAGAATTGAATATTACACTTCAGCTTTGATTCCTTCCATAGGGATGTTTGTTAAACGAGTCGGTAAAGACTGAGCTCAGAATTTTGAAGAAGCTAAAGTTGTTGAAAAGGAATTGTTTTCTTACAACAGTCACTCTTCATCTGAAGAAATTAAATCAATTGGGAAGAAGCCTTTGTTATCGACGAAACCTCCCGAGAGAGAACCCAAATATCATGACAACGTAGTTAAGCTGGTTAAGAAGTTGTCCAACGAGGTAGTAGACCTTAAGAAGTTTGTTGGAGAAGGACCCTCAAGACCTAGACCTTTCTGTCCATTCTTCAAATGAAATGACAATCCACCAAAGCCACCTGAGGTCCCACAAATTGCGCTAAATCTAGATAACTTCGGCATGGACAATTTCTGTTCTTACTACCAACCGAATCATTCAAAAAAAACTTGTCCCCAATGGGTTAACTCTATGACTTTGGTCATAGACTAGTTGTTAGTTCAATAAGGCTTGGATGATGAGTAGCCCAAGGAGGTAAAAAATGAAGAAACCACTGATGAGGCTCCTCATGAGTCTACTATGTTCCTTTGGGATTGGTGTATTGACTATGATGATGAGCATATTAAATAATTTTTTACAGGAGATACACTGGTCATAAAAGTTGCCCTCGAAGACTACAACCTACACAATAAAGGCATTGTCCCCAACACTTCTTCCTCCCCAAAGGCTAGTGTCGCTCTTAGAAAAATCATTCCCTCGGTTTCCACCTTGAAACCAAGCACCCTGGCTCCAAAAGTGGCCAACACTAAATCTAAAACCCTTGTTTCAGCCAACAATATCAAACCATGCACTTCTTCCCTGGTGTTGTTCAAAATTTGGTCACCTTGATTTCCTGCTCTTGGAATAATAAAAAAATATTTTATTTTAGAAGAAGGAAATTTTGAATGATCATAATTTTATGGCCTAGCCTTCAGTCTCAACTTCGTCACGCATTTTTCGGATTCAAAATATGAGTCCATATGCTCAAGATATCTAGTTTTTTGTCTAACTTCCCAAAGAGCACTTCTTCCATGTGCAACATAGCTAATTTTTCTTGGAATTCTTGGAACAATTTTTAATTTCCTGGAACCATTTTCATTTTCTTGGAACCAATTTCATTTTCTTGGAATTATAATACTCCACATTCCCCTCATATATCTTCCCCATTCTCCATACTTAGTTTTATTTCCACATTTTCCCTTTACTCTCTACCACTTTACTCTCTACCATTCTTCCACACTTAGAATTTTTTTCACACTCCCTCACTTCTCTCTTCTATACTTAGAATATTTCGAAAATATTTTCACTCTCCCCTCTATCCTTATTTCTTATATTCCTCTCTCCTTACTTAGTTATTTACTTAATTTACCTCCTCAACCCTCCTTATCTCTCCATACCTCCTCACCCCCTCACGACACTCTGTGACCGTCCTTATCTCTCCATACCCCCTCACGGCTCTCTGAGACCCTCCTTATCTCTCAACATGATCTCCCCTACCTCTGTCCATCTGATTCTCTCTCCTCCACTGACCCATCGTTACATATTTTATCATAATTCCCCTTCCTTAACTTATTCCTAAGTTTAATTCTAAGATATTTTAACCTATCACTTTACAACATGTAGTAGACATGACATCAAATCACACCAATACATGTGGCATCCTATCATGCTATGACACATGGAGACCAATCATATTATGACACATGGAGACCAATCATATTATGACACATGACGACTATTGAAACTATGACACATGGGGATGATGTGGATGTTGACGCACTGCTAACTGGGCTATGACTCACCATTGACTGGGCACTTAGTGGATGCTGACTAGGCCATCAAAATATTTCTTAAATTATGAATTTTCCTAAGGGTCGAATATTCATAGTCTCCATAGTCTCCTTATGTTCCACATGAAATACATGGGAAGCATTAAAATATACACACTATAATATTAATCTCCACAATGCATGTGGGATTGAGATTTAAAAAAAAAAGAAGGAAAATTCAAATGGAAGGCTAAGATTGACTCACAAAATTGATGAACGATGGTTGAGCCTCTGACTTCCCGAGCTCGTATCTAGAGATTAAAGTGTTCCTTTTCGACAAATTATACCTCATTGGAAAGGTACTTCAGTGAGGAAGATGATAGAACAAGTTTCAAGAAGTGAAATTGGCCATAATTCTCCCAAAAAGTAAAATAATAGTGAGCTTAGTTTCCATGGTTTGCTGATAAATTTGCTTGGAACCTCGACTTCCCAAGCTTATATCTTGTGATCCAGAACTCCAAATCTCCCTCAGGAGGACTCGTTAAAAATTTGGGATGATTAAGATTTCATTTAGAATGATTTCCATAGATGAAAGGTAAAATATCGTTCTCAGAAAATCAAAACATAGACCACTTTTAAAAAGGCAGTCAACTTCTTGGAAAAGCATGTGGAAGTTCTTGAAAACACCAAAACCCTAACTACTTCAAGAAGCACTGGAAGCATATTTTAAAAGAGATAGAGCACCATCAAAGGAAGGGATATAGGCCAATCAGAAGATCAGAATAGAAAGGTCCAACCATCAACATGCAACCAAACTTCTGATAAGCAAATAAAGATTTCCATCATCTTCTTGCTTCTTCTTCTTCTACACTATTTTTCTCAAGGATTTATTCTTAAATTTCTGAACTGATTATAAGGATGAGTTCTTGTGTTTTTTTTGTATGTTTCCAAGACTTTTCTCTATAAGATCATGGACTATTTATAACCATATATGTGACTGCCAAATGTAAGTCATGATTGTCTACTTGATTCATGGATATTTTGTCCTTGTGTTTGACAAGATTTGTTACTAAACCACTAGTCAATTGGTTTAATGATTGCTTTGTGATGAAGAATATCCTTCATGTAATAAAATCTATAGAGAACTACTTCAGGGCATGACTTTAATGATTTCTCATATCTTGGGATTTCTGAGCGTGAGAATTTTAGAGTGTTCTTATCAAATTCTTTTCAGTCTTAATTGCATTACTCTTTTAAAGTTCTCTAAAATGATCAAGATTATTTGACTCTTTTTCTTGCAAGAAGATATGGTTGCATATTCTATTTGCATGAATTTCATAGGGTTGTAACACTGAAGTCGAGCATATATCTATTATGATATTTAAGCCTTCCTTTAATCTTTTATTTGTTAAGATGCCACTTGTTGTACATAAATAGAAGATTTGGTTATCAAGAACCATTTCATATAAAACTATGCAGTAAAGACTTGGGGTTTGTTGTCCAACATTCTCCCCAATCCAAGAGCATCAAGATATATCTTTCAAATTGTGATAAAGGAGTAACACCTCTATAAAAATGCAGTGGGATTCTGATCCGGATTATTTTCGGCACGAAATGAGAGTGGAGATATAATAAAGAAATGCAGAGAGATATCGCAGATATTCAATGATATAACATAAATGTATCAGAGATGCAACCATAAACAAAGATATACAGTAATACGCGATTTCTATTAATGAAAGAAATCTGCAGAGACTGTAAAAATACAGGGTGAAAGACTCGCTAGAATGGTGACAACTTATCTCTGAGGAGAGATGTGACGGCTACTCGCATTCACAAGAAGATGATTATAGTGGGGATCTGAAGGCCTTTTTACAATAAACATGAATGCCAAAAACCCTAGACATCCAAAAACCTAACCCTAGGAGATGAAGCGCCAAAAGTCATGTGGGCCTCGTTTGGGTAAGTTAATACATCAACTTCCCGAGGTCGTAACTTTTGCATACGATCTCCGTTTTAGGTGTATGATAGCCCGTTGGAAAGGTATAGTCGAGGAGATTCATTTTAGGGCCTCAATAATGTTGTAATCAATCATTGAGAAGATCGATCTTGAAAAATCTTCATTTAGGCCCTCAAAATGGCCCCATAAGTTAAAAACTCCTAAAAATAGTAAATTGCCAAAATTGCCAGAAAACTATTTTTAGACAGTCGGAAAAGGTGGGTGGCCACCGATATCCACCTATATCAATCCTCCCTCCTTAGGAAGAAATGGTCTCCATTGCGTTGAGTGCCCGGGGGAGAGGAAAAAGCATTTGTTGAATCTGAAACTTGGTGAGTTGCTTGCCTTGCTGGAGACGTCGCACTGCTCAGTTTGTGGAAATTTGTCACGAACCTGTTGAGGTTGAGGTTGTTCAACAAGTTGAGCTATATGAGAGGACAATGTGCATAAGGAATCTTTGCGCTTTGTTGCAACCTTGTCGACATGCTTCTGTTGGATAGAAGGTGCCTGGGGCGAGGCTGTAGTGGTTGCAGTGTCCTTTTGTTCCCCTTTTGAACAGATTGTGAAGAAGCTAAATTTTGCAGTATGAGATACTACCTTATGACACTTTTTAGGTGGAACAACAGTTGGAACTACCTTTGGTATTCTGTCGAGATGACCCCCCAAAGTAACAATAACACTACGGGGTCGAGACTCATAAAAAACATGGCGTCTCCACATATATGGTTGGCCCAAGAGAACATCACATAAATCCAGTGGGGCAACATAACATAATACCTCATCCTTGAAGGGTTGGATGTCGTATGACAATCGACATTGTTGGCTGACATGAAGATCTCGTCCTTGGCGAAGCCACCCGATGTTGTATGGTTGCGGGTGTGTTGTTGTCGACAATACCAACTATTTGACGACCTCTGCTGAGATGAGGTTCTTCTGGCTTCCTCTATCAACAATAAAACGCAATGGGGTCCCATTCACCCTCATCTATGAATGAAAAAGGTGCTCCCCCTCTTCAGGATCTGTTTGTTCTTCTGGTTGAATTGTTGCAGTCGTGACAATAGCAGTGGGGTTTGCGTCAATGATTTGTCCTTTACCAGTATTTTCATAATCGGGTTTTGAATCAGGGTTCAGCTCCTTGTCTTTAATCTCTGCCACCAATGACTGTTTTGATCGACATTCATCAGTGTTGTGCCAGGGGATTTTGTGGAAATCGCACCATTTTTCGGTGTCCTTCTTTGTCTTCCCGTGACCCTTCTTTTCCTATGGCTTGGACTGGTTTTCGAGAGACTGTTTGTTAGGGATGTCTTTGTCATACTTTGGTTGTTGCGGATTTGCAGACCCGAACTCCCATTTATTCTGGTGCCTAAATTTCTGCTCGATTTTAACAATATATCGAGAGGCAGCATTGAGTGATGAGATGTCCAGAAAATCCATTTCAGTTTGGATGTATCTGTGTAGAGCCCCACGGTATTTCAGAACCAAATGTCGTTCAGAGTCTTTTGTACCCAGCTTGGTGCGCAAGGTATGGAAGGTATTGGTGAAATCCGGAACTGCTTGGCCCCTCTCTTGCCACAGTGTGGTCCATCTCATGTATTGGTCCTCATAGTTGCCTACAAGGTAATACTGTTCCTTTACCGCATCCACAAAAAAATCCCAAGTGGGCTCGGCCCCATATATTCCAGACTCCTCTATGGAACTCTGCTCCCAGTAAGTTTCCCACCAATGTTTGACATGGGGGAGAGCCTTAAAGAGTGCGAAGATGATCATTTCTCTGTCGGAAAAATTGTGAACAGAGAAATAACCTTCTAACAGATTTAACCATTTATCCAGGGCATCCACATCTATCTGAACTTCAAATATAGGAATATCAAAATTGACATGTACCTTAAAAGGTGAGGTGCCTCCAAAGTGATCGCTTGATGAAGATGTGCATGATGCTATCGGAGGCGTTGAAGGATGTGGGAAAAATTCTCCATCATTTTGTCCCTCTGTCACGTGAGAGCTTGCTCAAGCAACAGACTTATAGGATCATCTGCTTCGTCATTTTTCTTTTCTTCCTCCATTGAGGGTTTCCTGGATCTGCGAGAGCAATTGTCCTCAAGAAATACAAGCTCGAGACCCAACTTGCTATACTTGGACCTTATCGGGGACATGCACTGAAAAAACGATCAAGAACAACCTGCTCTGATAACATTGATCCGGATTATTTTCGGCACGAAATGAGAGCGGAGATATAATAAACAAATGCAGAGAGATATCACATATATTCAACAATATAACATAAATGTATCAGATATGCAACCATAAACACAGATATACAGTAATACACGATTTCTATGAATGAAAGATATGTACAGAGACTTTAAAAATTCAGGGTGAAAGACTCGCTAGAATGGTGGCAGCTTATCTCTGAGAAGAGATGGGACGACTACTCGCATTCACAAGAAGATAATTACAATGGGGATATGAAGGCCTTTTTACAATAAACAGGAATGTCAAAAACCCCAGACATCCAAAAACCTAACCCTAAGAGATGAAGCGCAAAAAGTCATGTGGGCCCTGTTTGGGTAAGTTAGTATATCAACTTCCCGGGGTCGTAACTTTTGCATATGATCTTCGTTTTAGGCATATGATAGCCCGTTGGAAAGGTATCATCGAGGAGATTCATTTTGGGGCCTCAATTATTCTACAGGATATCATCGAGAATATCGATCCCGAAAAACCTTCATTTAGGCCCTCAAAATGGCCCCGAAAGTTAAAAACTGTTAAAAATAGTAAATTGCCAAAATTGCCAGAAAACTATTTTGAGACAGTTGGTAAAGGTGGGTGGCCACCGATATCCACCTGGATCAGATTCATATCCTCGTGAGGTTTCTGTTTGGATATTAACCAATCTAAACATCAACACTCGACAACTACCAGTAATAATCTCGACACTCCAACAACTAACAACAAACCCAACAGTTCACAACCAAACACAACAATGCGTAAACCACAAATACATGTTTTAGATTACAATGTTATCGAATATATGGAGAAAACTAAAGCTAAAATTTCTATGTGTGATGTATGCACACTACCACAACAACGTGATCTGCTTCATGATACTTTTTTCCGAATAATCCTCATAAGAAGATAATCACTACAGCTGGCAACATTTCTAAAGCTGTTGAAACCAAGGCAATACACAAAGTAGAAATCAAATCTGCCATAAATGTATCAAGTATAGGTGCACATTCGAAGTCTCGGTTCCTCCTTTTCTATTGACATATCAGATTTCCAATTTCAATGTACATAATTGCTTAGCGGATTCTGGTGCTTCTTCCAACATCATACCCTATTCAGTCTGCCACAGAATAAATGTTATCCCACAATTGACTACCACCAAGATCATACAATTAGATAGGTCATATATTAAAGTAAGAGGGGAACTTAAAGATGTCATGATTAGACTTGCATCCGACCCTAGGGTTCATCAGGTTATTGACATTATTGTTGTTGATATTCGAAAAAGCCACAATTTACTATTGAGCAGGGACTAATATTCTAATCTTCAAGGTTATTTCTCTACATATTGGTCCCACTTATGGATCCCATACAAAGGTAAACCAAGTGAGATATGTGTGAATAGAGAGGATCACATGAAACACATGGTAACTGAATTTGAAGGTAAGAATGAGCCTGTAAGCTTCGCTCATACTATTTTGGGAAAGTATTTTTTAGAAAATGACTATGGTTGTTATGAAGCGCAACCATATGAAATTCAAACAAACACATAGACTGAACTCCTTCCATGTGATCAGACTGATGATAATGCTTGTATTATATTAAAAGAATCGGGTTATTGTGTGATTAACCCACCTATATATACTAACTTATGGACTATGTTCTTTGATGGCTCCAAATCTCAAGAAGGAGTCGGGGCATGATGTATTCTTATTGATCCAGAGCAATGTAAAAATCTCATATCCTATCGATTAGATTTCAATTGCACCAAAAATACCGTTGAATCTGAATCCTTGGTCTAAGGCCTAACAAAAGCCATCAACCTAAAAGCAAAATGCCTTCAAGTATTTGGTGATTCAGAGATAGTTGTTTGAGAGGGAAGAAACACTATCTGTTTCCTGTCTCCCCACTTGAGAGGTTATCAACAAGAGGCATGGAATCTTCTCTATTCCTTTGAATCTTTCAAATATTGAGTCCATACCTTGTTGTCAAAATGTTGCTACAAACATTTTGGCAAATGCAGCTTCTAGATTCACACCTCTTAATGATGGTTTTTCTATTGAGATTATGTTCATGCCTTCCATACCCGACAATATAACAAATTGGAGGGTATTCAACAATGATACTCAGATCATAAATTTCCTTACCGGATCAGATGTCTTCAAGGACTCAGTAATAGATGATGAAGCACCTGAACAAGATCTTCATAACTACTGAGATGAAGCAAGTAAGGTGAAAGCAAATTGCATCCCAAGAAATGTGTTATCTCTTGAAAAGTTGTTCGACCTTTAGACTAATTTCAGGAAATTGATGAATCCAAAGATGAACAACTCTACCATGATGCATTTCCTGGTGAACCTAGGGACACCTGAGCAGCACAAATACATCAATTTGGGAACTTGTTGTTCAAAGGAAGAGAAGCATACATTCACATAGTTGTTCAAGAGACATCGTGATGTATTTGATTGGACATATGAAGATTTGAAGACCTATGACACTCGTATCATTCAACATGTGATTCTTATCAAAGAACGTGTCAAGCTAATTCAATAGAAGCTAAGGAAAATACATTCGACTCTTGAACTGCTCATTCAGAAATAACTAAAGAAGTTGTTAGATGCCCAAATCATTTTCAAAGTTCGTCACTCAACCTAGGTATCTAATATGGTGCATGTCAGGAAGAAATTGGGGGAAATCAAAATTTGCATAGACTTCTGAAATCTGAATTGGGCCTCTGATAAAGACAACTATCTAGTTCCCACAATGGAACAAATCCTGCAACTCGTCTCCGGTTCTGAATTGTTTTCTCTGTTAGAAAAGTTTTTCGATTACAATTAGGTTCTCGTAGTAGAACCAGACTGATTAATGACCACCTTCGAGACAAAGTGGGGAACATACACATATCACAGAATGCACTTCGGTCTAATAAACATTGGTGCTACCTTTCAAAGGGCAATGGACATAACTTTCAAAGGTCTAATCGGTCATAGTGTGATGATCTATATTGACGACATCACTATTTATTCAAAACAAAGGGTTGATCACCCCAAACATCTGAAGCATATATTCAAAAGATGTAGGAAATATGGTATCTATTTAGACCCCAAGAAGACCATATTTGTTGTTTCAAAAGGAATTTTGTTGGGGCATGCTATTTCTAAAGATAGGATTTCTATGGACCCAGAACGAGCCAAGGCTATTATGCAAATCCCACCTCCACAAAGAAAAAAGTCCACACAATCATTTTTTGGCAAGATCAATTTCGTAAGAAGATTTGTTCCATATTTTTTTGATATCGTTAAGCCTCTTCAGTAGATGATAAAGAAAGACGTTCAGTTTAAACAGACATCTATTGAAAAGGAGGCCTTTGAGAATATCAAGGTTGCCATAGCAGATTCACCTTATTTACAAAGTCTAGATTTTTCTAAGGACTTATTGTTGTATACTTCCGCTTCCGACCACTCTCTTGCAGCAGTGCTCACACAGAAGGACGAGCAAGGGAATGAATGCCTCATCACATTCATGAGCACTAGATTACAAGGTGCTGAATTGAATTACCCACTAATGGAAAAGACAGATTTTATTGTTGACAAAGATATCAGTCCAGACCATGTATTTTGAAGAACCATACAAAAGTGATCATCCCTCACATGGAGTTCAGATCTCTCTCTGTGCAGAGGGAAATGGGTGAGAGATGAGGCAATTGGATGTCTGCTCTATAGGATTACGACCTTGAATTTAAACCAACAAATATCGTTAAAGGTTAAGGCCTTTGTAATTTGGCAATGAGAGTCACACATTCTAAAGATCAAGAGGAAGATGGATGGAAAGAGGAACAAACCCTCTACACTCAATAAGTTCCTTATGTCCCATCAGTTGAAGATTTGTGTCACAATGACCTAAAGTACTATCTTCATCATGGCACAACTCTAGACCATCTCAATCCCAAACAATAGAGAGTGTTGGGGCTTACATCTGTACAGTATCAATTGGTTCATGGTATCTTGCTCAGAAAAATATGACAGAGTCCTACTCTCTTGTCTTTGAAAAAAATATGTCATGAAAGTTCCTAAGGACATGCACGATGGACCCACTGGAGGATATTTTTTAGGAGACACCATCGCTCACAAGATATTGAGAGTTGGATACTATTGGATGACATTATTCAAGGATGCTCATGCCTATTCTTGCAGCTGTGAAACTTGCCAAAAGTCTACTGGAAGAGAGCATAAGGCAACTATTTTGCTTCAACATGTCATTGTTGAAGAGTCCTTTGAACAATGGGGGTTAGACATTATCTATGAGATCAACCCTCAATCATCCAAGCAACACATGTATATTCTAACTGCTACTGATTACTTTACATCCTGGACTGAAGCAATACCACTAACTAAAGTGAATGATGAAGTGGTGATAAATTTTCTTGAACAACACATCATAACTAGGTTTGGAGTGCCTAACTATCTCATTTTTTATAATGCAACATATTTTTCATCACTTAAATTGACTATGTTTTCTTTAGAAAAGGGGATCACCTTAAAATTGTTGGAGTTACGTCACACACACCTAGGATTTATTTTTCCTAAGGTTTTTCCTATGTTTATTAGTCATTATTCAGTCTCCTATATTTTAGGAAGAATATTCCTCTAGGGAGAATATTATCTTCAGTTTTCTCTTCAGTTTAATTAGTTGAGTGGAGTCTAGATGCTACATTGGGAATATCACCATGCAACATTAGGATCATCACCAACTAATGTGCATTGTCCTTGGGATCATCACCAGACCAGTGCATTACCCATGATTCCCTGATCTCCTCCTCACTTCACTCTATTTCAGTCAGTTAACTGAAGATCGATAGACTAGTTAACTCAGCTAGGTGGCAGTTCACTACCGTAACTGCCTGAGAGACTAGACTAGGTGGCAGTTCACTCCCGTAACTACCCGAGAGATTAGACTAGGTGGCATTTTACTCCCGTAACTACTTGTGTGTGTCCATATCACTCTATACTACCACTATGGCGCATTGGCTTCTCCTCCACTGCGCATTGGTTGAGTTATACAAAGTATTTCATTTGTAAATTATCAATTATTCATTTGGTTAATGAGAATTCTTCTATTTTTTCTCTCTTGCTTCTTCTTTCTCAATTTCTTTCTACAAATGTGTGTGTTATTTTCTAGCTAGATCTATCATGTACAGGTTCAACACATTTACATGGTATTAGAGCTGACAAACTGCTAAGCAAAAGACACACCGAATTATTTTTGCAGGTACCAAATATTGAAGATAGTGGAAAAATGGAATTCCCAAAAGAATTCATTCTTACACCTTGCAATTACTTTGCATGGAAGGAGATGATAATCATGCATCTTCGAAGCATAGGATTGTATAGGGTACCCATGAACATGGAAACAGAACCAACATCAACCATAGAAATATCCAAGTATCTAAATCGAATGGATGAAGCATTCAGAACAATTTGCAGTCTCATTTCTCCCGATCTACTTTTTCATATATCTTCCTGTAAAACCTCCAATGAAGCCTGGACCACCATGGAAGGGATCTTTGGAAAATAGGATGATATGAGGGGACACATTCTCGAGGTGGAATTTCTCACATTGGATCCAAAAAGCTTCGACAATCTCCAAGATTTCTTTACAAAATTTAAGGATTTACTGTCGCAACTCAAGGCTTGCAGGGTTGATAAATCTAAGGAGGAGAAGGAAATGATTCTCACCATTCTCTCCAAACTTGGTCCTGAATTATCCATGTTTGTATCCACATTCCATTCAATCAAATTCTCCTCTAGAGCCACCTAGGATATGCCTTCTCTTGAGGAATTTATTGAATCCCTGACACAAGAGCAGACCAAGCTCATCAACATGGGAAAAATCAAAGGCCCAAAGGCACATGCACTTACTGTGCAAGATGGTAGTGGTCATCAATATCATAAATCTAAATATAAATACAAAAGGAAAGCACATGCAAATCTGAAGAAGGAAGGGTACTCAAAACCCTTCACCGATGCCTCTGGATCCAAAGGTGGAAAGGGAAGAAAAGGGGAGAAATGCACATACTACCATAAAGGATTCCATCCATAATCTGCATGTATGCAGAAAAAAATAGATATGATGACTCAAGTACTTCAGCAAAATAACCTTGGAGATCACATCCCCTAGGATGCCAAGAAGAAGAAGCTAGAAGATCAGAATCCCAAGAAAGACAATTCTAGCCATGCCTTGATTTCCATCAACTCTTCTCCCAATGCTTGGATCGTAGATTCAGGAGCATCACATCACATGGCTACCACAAAAGCCATCTATTATTCATTGGATACATGCAAAGGTCCTCCTATTCTGATGGGGGACAACTCTCCGGTCAAGGTCACCGACAAAGGAAGGATTGAACTCACCAACGGAAGCTTCGAGAATGTGTTGCACGTTCCCAAACTTTCCGTCAATCTTCTCTCTGTGTATTAGATGAAAAATTCTGACACCGGAAATAAATTCATATTCACACCTGATGCAGTGGACATCTATGACATGCAAACCAATTCCAGGGTTGCTACCGGTGAGGTAAATCATCAATCTAGGCTTTACACTTTTTCTGAATTTATTGAACCAGATTTTGCTTTACTACTTACCAATGCTAATGAAAGCAGTAGGATATGGCACGAAAGGTTCGAGCATTTAAATTTCAGATATATCCAACAGCTTAGAAATAAAGGATTGGTTGATGGTCTACCATACATCCATTTCTCCAAAGTAATCAGTGAGGGTTGTGTTCTTGGAAAACATCCTCAAGAGAAATTCAAAAAAGGAAAGACTTGGAAAGCTTCCTCTCCTTTAGATTTGATCCATAGTGACCTCATGGGCACTTTTCTGCATCCATCAATCAACAAATCAAGGTACATGTTCATTTTTGTTGATGATTTCTCATGCTTCACATGGATTTTCTTTCTCAGACAAAAATCAGAGGTCTTTCAACAACTAAAATATTTCAAAGCTCTGGTTGAGACATAGTTAGGAAAGAAAATCAAAATCCTCTGAACTGATAACGGGGGAGAGTATGTCAACCATGGGATCCAAAATATTTGTCATGAGGTAGGGATTCAGTTGCAGCACACAGTTCCCTATACTCCACAGCAAAACGAAGTTGCTAAGTGGAAAAACAGATCTCTAAAAGAGATGACATCTTGCATGGTACATGCAAAGTCACTTACATAGAGATTATGGGTCAAAGCACTTAATTGTGAAACCGACATCCAAAACAAATCTCCCCATATATATGTCAAGGATAAGACACCCTACGAGGCTTGGAGTGGCCTCAAACCGAAAGTGACCCACTTTCATATTTCGGTTCACG
The DNA here is from genome assembly GCA_009831015.1 of Picea engelmannii. Taxonomy (NCBI): domain Eukaryota; kingdom Viridiplantae; phylum Streptophyta; class Pinopsida; order Pinales; family Pinaceae; genus Picea; species Picea engelmannii. The sequence continues at coordinate 803,107 of ML777184.1, forward strand.
TGCATGGGCCCAGATTCCCTCTGAAAAGAGGAAGGCACTTGATCCACAGAGCACATAGTGTATTTTTGTTGGATACCCCGACAATGTGAAGGGATACAGACTCATTGATATTTCCTGGAACCGGCTCATCATTGAGAATAGTGTCCAATTTGTGGAAAGTGTCTCACATGCACCTCAACAACCGCATGCAGACACCTTTATTCTTCCACCTGTCAGAGATGATGATCATGCACATGTTGACTCTTCTTCAGACAAGAGTTATGATTCAGAGGATTTAGATGATCTAGATACAGAGTGAGTACAGTCAGATGCAGAGTCAGTGCATCCAGATGCAAATGCAGAGCCAGAGTAGAGGCCCAAGTGGGCCTAGACTACTCTTCAGGATGCAAGGGATCTTGTTGGTGATTCAACCAATTCTAGGAGGACTCGATCTGATTTCAAGGAGCCTCCTCTTGCACTCACTGCCACTGAACCATTGCCACCCATGCATATTTTCTTGGTTCGATCTTCAGATCCACAGTCTTATGGTGAGGTCGTTGGAAATCCCTTTTGGGAATCTGCCATGTAGGAGGAGTACAACTCCCTCCTCAAGAACCAGACTTGGGATATGGTTCCCCTTCCTTCTGGAAGGAAACTTGTCAGGTGCAGATGTGTCTACAGGACCAAGAGCGCAGTGGATGGATAGATTATCAGATACAAAGTCAAGTTAGTTTCCAAAGGCTTTTAGGAGGTGCATGGCATTGACTATGATGAGACCTTCGCTCCAATAGCGAAGATGGATTCCATACGTTTGACACTTGCCATTGCGACAACCAAGGGATGCAAAGTCCATCAAATGGACGTGAAGAATGCATTTCTTCACGACGATCTCTCTGAGGAGATCTATATTGAGCAGCCTCAGGGATTTATGTAGGATTCATCTTTGGTTTGTCGTCTAAAGAAATCTATTTATGGCCTCAAGCAGGCTCCGAGGGCATGGTATGCCAAGATGGACTCCTACCTGTTGTCACAGAAATTTGTATGTTGTAAATTAGACCCGAATGTTTACATGCTCAGGACTATTGATTCACTTCTACTCTTAGTTTTGTATGTTTATGATTTGTTGATCATCGGTTGCTTGACTTCAACGATTATTGCAGTCAAGAGGATTATGCATGACATGTTCTTGATGACGGACATGGGTCCGCTACACTTCTTCCTTGGACTTGAGATCGGTCAGAATGCATCAGGAATCAAATTGTCTCAGGCCAAGTATGCATGAGATCTCCTTGAGAGATTTCACATGACAGACTGTAAGTTTGCTCCGACTCCTTTTCTATCAGGAGTCAAACTTGAGGATGGCGGGGACACTCCACTGGTTGACAACACACTATACAAACAATGAGTGGGGAGCTTGTTATATCTCACACACTCCAGACCAGACCTCTCCTATGCAGTTGGCACAGTCTCTCAGTTCATGCAAGAGCCGCATTAGCTACATTGGAAGGTTGCAGAGCTTATCCTTCGATACGTATAAGGCACCATCACCTTTGGGATTCATTATGCAATAGACTATACATTGGATCTCATCAGGTTCAGTGATTCTGACTGGGCTAGCGATAACATTGATCGCAAGTCCACATCTGGTTACTCACTCAGTCTTGGTTCCGAGCCTATCTATTGGTCGAGCAAGAAGCATGTTTCTATTTCTCTATCTTCAGCCGAGGTAAAGTACAAAGGGGTAGTTAACATAACCCTCCAGGCTATGTGGTTACAACATTTTTTCACTGAGTTGGGAATTCAATTTCATCAGTCGATCGTCATCTGGTGTGACAACCAGAGCACTTTGAAGTTCTACAGAGATCCAGTTCAGAGGCAGCGGACGAAGCACATCGATATCCACATGCACTACATCCGATACTTAGTACACGAGGGGATCATCAACCTGTAGTTCTATTCTCCAGCAGAACAAACTGCATACATCTTCACCAAGACCTTCACTGAGCAGAGGTTCCATTCTCTACAAAGTCGTCTTGGAGTGAAGGACACAATTTCCTAGCAATTGTTAGTTCTTCTTTTTACATATATTGTACCCTGAGGGGGGGATTTTTTCCATGAAGTTTTCCCTCTTTCCTCTCTTTATTTTAGTGTATCTTTTGTTTTTGGGTACCTAACATGGTCTCGTTGTCGGGACCCATTCTTTATTTTCACCATAGTGATGTTCAAGGGGGGTGTTGGAGTTTCTTCACACACATCTAGGATTTATTTTTCCTATGTTTATTAGTCATTATTTAGTCTCCTATATTTTAGGAAGAATATTCCTCTAGGAAGAATATTCTCTTCAATTTTCACTTCAATTTGATTAGTTGAGTGGAGTCTAGATGTTACATTGGGATTATCACCATGCAACGTTGGGATCATCACTAGACTAGTGCATTACCCATGATTCCCTGATCTCCTCCTCACTTCACTCTGTTTCAATTTGTTAACTGAAGACTGATAGACTAGTTAACTCAGCTAGGTGGAAGTTTACTCCCGTAACTTCCCGAGAGACTAGACTAGGTGGCAGTTTACTCTCGTAATTGTTGGTGTGCGTCCAGATCACTCTAGACCACCACTATGGCACATTGTATTCTCCTCGAGTGTGCATTGGTTGATTTATACAGAGTGTTTCATGTGTAAATTATCAATTATTCATTTGGTTAATGAGAATTCTTCTATTCTTTCTCTCTTGCTTCTTCTTTCTCAATTTCTCTCTACAAATATGTGTGTTATTTTCTAGCTAGATCTATTCTCTGCAGGTTCAACACATTTACAAAAATATGATGCTAACTATTACCCTCAGGAAAATGGCTTGGACGAATCCACAAACAAGAATCGGGTCTGCATTCTTAAACGAACTATAGTCAACCAACAGAGAAATTGGCATAACATACTACCCAATGCCCTCTAGGGTGATCGTGTCACCCCCAAGGATTCCATAGAGACCTCTCCTTATTTCCTTGTCTGCAGGAAAGAAGTTATCCTTCCATCGAAAATTTATCTTCCTTCCCTTCAGCTTACACAATAGTCACGTGGGAGAGAATGTCCCATCATCCAAAGATGCATTGATACCTTGTTGAACATAGAGGAAAATTGTACCTAAGAAAAAACCAAATTTGAAGCTCACCAAAAAACTATTAAACGTTGGTTTAATAAATATTTTGTCGACGAGAAAGACTTTCAAGTTGGCGATCTAGTCCTCAAATGGGACAAGATAGATGAAGATAAAGGAAAACATTACAAGTTTCAACAATTGTGGCTGGGTCCTTTCATGATCAAAGAGAAGATTGGCCTAGGAACCTACCGCTTACAAAATCTCGAAGGGGATGTAGACCTCCTCCATGTTAATGGCCAAATCCTAAAACACTACATCAACTAGCCCTTAAGGCAACTTCCCCCCTATACATAAATAAAACATTTTCTTTTCATCTCATTTTTTTGCTTGTTTTATTTTAACTTTACCTTATGCATACTTTTCGCTTTTGATTTTACATTTTTCCTTTGTTTAATTTTTTTATTTAAGTTGGTTTTTCCTTTTCTCTCTTGAAAATTATCACCCTTTACTCCTTAAGAGTTTGGTGCCATGGATCTGAACGTCTCTTGAACAACGATATATTGGCGTCAAAATCTAGTAAATATGTATCATTGGCTTCTGAACATAACTCCATTCTTATTTGTGGAGCATTACGGTGCATCACTTTAAGTTAGACCCAGTAGAGGAATGTAGTTTATCAGTATACAAGCATTGTACTCTTGAAATGTAACAAGGAAATAAACCAAGGGTCACATCTATAAACATGTTGTATGTTTGTTTGAAACTAAGAGGAAACAATTTCAGAAAGGCATTTGCAGTACTCTGGGACATGTTACTTCGAAATTTTGCTCATCTATAATCAAGTTGGAAAATATCACCTTCACAAGTGTCATCCCTCATGCCTTTGAAGGAAAACTCTAATCCCCCCATCCGCCTTTCTTTGAATATAAGAGAATTAAATTATAAAAGGTAAAGGCTTGGGGAAACACATTCCATATCATGTGGAACATGTAAGTATCTCAATCGGGGATATGGATGCTCGTTGGCAGTAGAGCAAGGCTTGTGACACCGGGGTGACCCCATCGGGACTATGGATGCTCACTAGCAATGGAGCGACATCAAAGAAATGTGAAATCAACTTGTATTTTCAACATTCTTGAAGTATCATTTTCCTGTTGAACTTGTCATGCCTTTCCAAAAGAAATTCTTGTTGAAAAGATTTGGACTATTTAAATCAGTCTGATCTATGCATGGTTCCAACTTCTTCCTTGTATCATACAAACTTTATCTCGTCAAAACCTACATTTTGAAACGCTATGGGACCTACTCTTTCTCTCTTGGCCCATGCACCGCTTGTACTTCCAGTATCAAAAGTGTGTGTTTATATTTCTCTTTGCCACGATTCATGGCTTCGCCCAATGTGTCACCATTTGTTGTGCCTAGCATCAACAGCCTCCCTTTTCTTGTATTTTCTGCTTAAAGAAAAGTCCCCTCTCCAAGAAAATGGGACCCCTCTTACTGCATGGGATTTTCTTGAATTGAAAATTTTCCTCAACTCTTAGTTTCAGATTTTCTTATGCCTCTTTGATTAGGTTCCTTTTTGTTTTAAGATTGGGTTGAGTTATCTTCACTTTGGTTTAATCCCAACACTTAAAAAAAATCTTGAGAATCATTATTTGGCTATCGGGTGAGTTCTTTTTAACTCCTCCAATATGCACCAGAGGAGTTCTCTTTAAGTTCTCTGGTCTTCAATGGAGTTATTCCCCAAAAATCCTCCAGAAACACTAATTCGACAACTACACAACTTCTTGCTAACTCCTCCGTTCGAATTGGAAGAGTTCCTCAGAACTGTTACGATGCACCCATCCCACTTACCGAGAAAGTTAACATTGACACCTCCAGTCCACACCAGAGGCATTCTCAACATCTCCTTCAATGTCCTTGGGGAGCTTCCCATTAATGCCTCCAACCCACACCAGAGGCATTCACACTATCTCCTTCGGTGTCTCTTGGGTGCTTCCAAACATTTTCATCTATTCAAACTTAACTCTCCGGTAACATTGAACCAAGAACCCTCACCTATAAATCGAAGCGCCCTCACTCCATTCTCATCATCATTTTTCAATCACCTAAGAGAAAGAGCAGCGTTAAAAAGCTATCGCAAGTTCAAGAGTTCTCCATCCTCAACCTACCATTGCCATCCACCTGTCAATACTATCTAGGTATGCCATAATTTTTTCCTTGGATTAGTTTATATGCTTGTTTAAGGGTTAAGTTTAGGATTTGTCCCAAAGGTTGAGGCCGCCTATTCTTTCATTTTATCCCTCGACACTACTTGCAGATTGTGCCCTGAACCTGCTCCACCTCGGACCCATAACCCCTTAACACCGAACATAGAAAGTATGGATCCCTCGACACTTTGACCATCTACAACCTCCCCGAGAACTCATACCCGTCTTTACTTTCCTTACTCCCTGATAAACCATAAGGCCCTATCAGTATGCCTTGAAAGGTCGTCTTCAAACTCCTTTTTCATGACGGTCGATTCATCCAAACAAACAACACCAAAGTCACTCGAACCCTAACCATCGCCCTTTCACATCCTTATCATTAAAGCTATACATCAAAGTGGACGAGAATCGAACCCAAACCCTAGTCTCCAGGGCCTTCAGTGCTCAAGCCCTAAAATGTAGCCAAGAAATTATTCAATGACTTAGCCATTTTTGGAGCGTTCTTTTTCATCGGAGAACTTGATGGAAACCTCTCTGGTCTCCACCGAAAGGTTTAAAAACTTTACCCCTGGTAGTTACCAAAGCATTTTACAAGATCGACTCTGGACTTTATTTGGAGGACTTTTGATCCAGGTGGATATTGGTGGCCACCCACCTATTCCACTTGGACCCCCACCATTGCTTCTTTCAGTTTTTCAGATTTCGCACAGTTTATTATTTTTAGCAGTTTTTTCGGGTCCTGAACTTCCGGGGCCATTTTGAGGCCCTAAACGATGTTTTTTTGGGTATGTTGCTATCTCAAAATTTCATCTAACGATGCTAGTTTGTCTCGAGCGTTGTAGGCCTCGGATAGATCTTTCCAATGAGCTATCATATGCCTAAAATGGAGATCGTATGTAAAAGTTACGACCCCGGGAAGTTGATGCACCAACTTACCCAAACGGGGCCCACATGACTTTTGGCGCTTCATCTCCCAGGGTTAGGTTTTTGGATGTCTAGGACTTTTGGAATTCCCGTTTATTGTAAAAGGGCCTTCAGAGACTGATTGTAATCATATTCTCACGGATGCGAGTAGCGGCCACATCTCTTCTCAGAGATAAGCTACCAGTGCCTTAGCTAGTTTATTTCCATTCTGTCTGTAAGCATATTTCAGTCATTTGTTATTAATGAAATGAAGTCTTATTTCCACTGCATGTCTGTGTTTATGTGTATTTCTATATTTCATTGTGTTCCTACATAAATCTGGATCAACTTTGCAAGATCATCGTTGATGGTAACCAGAGAACTTTTCATAACCACTGTCGGTCTTAACTAGAGCTCTTAAAAGGATTAATGCCTATAACAACCGGAAGACTTCATAGGAACTCGTTCGGTCTCCACCAGAACACTTAACACAATAACTATTTTTATTTACCAGAGCAATTTAAAATATGACCTCCAGTCCATTCGAAGGACTTGGTAAGATCACTCCCAGTCACCTCCAAAGAGATTAATATTATCAATGTCGGTTCTTGAACGAAGCACTTTACATGATCTTCACCGGGAGTTATCAAGAGACTTCACAAGATTTCCTTATGTCTTAACTGGAGGACTTCATGTCATCTTCATTAGTTCGTCCGAGAAGCTTAACATTATCACCTACGGTTTAAACCTGAGAACTTGATACGAACTTCAGCGGTGCCACCAACACATTTTACACAAACCACTCTAGTGTACAAGAGCAGTTCCCACGAACTGCTCTATTTTCAAAATTTCTCCTTAGTCACCAGGATAGGTGTTACTCATCCAACATGTCATAATTCCCCCCCAAGCTAAGCTAATCTCCTCTAAAAGTTAAATTCTCATAATGTCGCCAATCATCATGTCCTCTTCGGATGATGATCTCCTGCCCAACATCGATTCAAGTGACCCTTTCGGTACTTAACACATGGGTTACTTAAGCATATTTATTTTCCACACATGTGTATAGATCCTAATCTAATCATGCTTATTTTTACTTGACTTTGTGTTTGGGATAATTTTGTTTATATGTTTCAGATTCAGAAATGTCTCCATGGAAGAAGGTGAAAAGCAAAGCGCCTGCCACAAGGGCTTCTGGGTATGGTGTTACACATCAAAATTACTCACTTCAATGATGACCTACTGTCGTCATTACAAGTGTCGCAAGTGTCGCACTTTGGCCGCAAATGTCACAAGTGTCACAAATATCATACTGTCATCTTGACTATGTCGTATCTTAAACGACATCACAGGAACACTTGATACATCCTCAGAGAGTACAAATCTTTTGACGAAGAGTACAAAGATTTTGCCTTGAGAAAGACCACTTGAAAATCATTTTTGAAGGGTAGCGCTCCCCTACCCACTAGCAAGGAGCGCTAGCGCTCCTTGCCTTCCTTTGGGGGAGCATTGCAATGCTCTGTGAACCATTCTGGGGGAGCATTGTGCTATTGAGGAAATCAGGGGAAGATCCCCCTTGTCTCTAAAGTTAATTTGATTCGAATCTGAGGTCAAGGTTGGATCTTAGGGAGGATCCACAACTGATGGAGAAAGATCTGTTAGCACTCCGTAAATCTGTTCGACTGATAAAAAGACGACGAAGGTAAATTTTTCAACCAACTTTGAGACCCGAAACTAGCCTTTCGGATTTGGAGAGGCCTTTCTCAGAAATGGCGTGGTCTCCGCGCATGATATGACTTTGGAAACAATTAGCTAGATTCAAACACCTTTAAGATAATGGGTTCTGGTTATATTGGAGCAAGAAAGTAAAACTTGGGCTATGGAGTCGATTTGAGGAAATGACAGAGATAAATGACTCAGTGACCAAACTTGAGAGGATAAGGCTAGGCAAGCAATAACCTTCAGTGTAAAAACTGTAATGTGGTGGGAGAAAACGCAGGAAGTAACTCAAGAGCGTCGTTGCGGGTAAATTCAGAGTTAGCTTTATAAGAACATGTTTTGTCTAAGTGGTGCAAACAAGGGGCGTTGTACAACGAATCTGTAGGTTCAAAAATTCGTTCTAAAATAGACAGTAAAAGATATGAAAGAAGATAACAGGAAACACATACGCAAAGAGAGAGGGACAATACATCCAATTATTACAACTGGAATCTTTTTATCAAGTGACATGACCTTTGCATTAAATTTCCGTCAAAACTCAAATTACACACAATAACAGTCGTCTACCCAATTTTCCAACCAACCTCGTTTACATAAAAATGATCCCCTTATATAGAAATCTAATGTCACCCTTGGCTGTTAGGGTCTAGCTACTCTCTCCTGGAATCATGGATATGTTTTCTTTGAAAGAGAACAATAACTTCAACGAATTCACTAAAAATAGAAAACCCGACTTTGCCAAATCATAATTGTAATCGAGATATTGTTTACAATCATTGATCATGATCCAAATTCGAACATATGGTTGTAATGAGCCATCATTTTGATTGTTGGACACTCTGTCATCCCTGCACAACAAGTCTACTATGCAACAATAACCTACAACAAAAAACGCAGCAGAATGCGCAGCAAACTAGTAAAATAGGCGTTAAAGATGACATCGTATCTCACTGATAAAAAAATATTTTTAGAAACTGAGAGAGGTTTTTGTAGCTAATATTATTATAAATAAAAACCTCTCTCATTTTCTTGAAATTCATCTCCAGTTGGTCGGCATATGTGTCACAAAAACATGTCTCGGATAGGAAATCACGAAAACTGAAAAATAGGGCTCAAAGATTCCTTTGAATCTCCCAATCCGTGACACAATTTACAAATTGGAGATAGTTTTTTATTATTTGGTTTGTCCTCGACAAAAACCTCTCGGGGATTTTCAAAATTCTTCTCCATTTGGTCGAAAATTGATCTTGAAGTTGACCACTAAACCAGTAATTTGCGCAGTGCGACCTGTAACCTGTGCGCGGGAAAATCCACTGCGCGACATCATCCTATGCACGAAAATCCACCTACGTGACGAAATCCACTACGTGACAACATCCTATGCACAACAAACTTCTTTGCGCGACAACATCCTATGTGTGACGAAATCCATTGCGCGACAACATCCCATGCGCGACGAAATCCACTGCGCGACAACATCCTATGCGTGACAACCTTCTTTGCATGACAGCATCCTCTGCATGACAACATCCTCTGCATGACGACATTCTCTGCGTGACAACATCTTATGCGTGATAGCATCCTCAGCGCGGTGCGCAGTGAATTTTGCAGTGCGCAGTTGCAAATTGAAATGGGAATAAATAAATGATAAGCTTCCTTTTGAAAATGGCCCTTGGAGATGTTAGATGATGCTAGGCATAAAAACAACATGGGTGTTGATAGACATGACTTTGCAAATTGTTGACAAACCTCTAACCTTAGCCATGAAAATCATGGTGCTAACAGCTGGCTCCAACGGGGATGTTATCCTCCCTATGAGGTAGCAAAGAACAGTAGACCAGGTGCCAATCCATTGGGCTTCTCTCAAACTCAACTTTCCAACTGTAACTTGTAACCTGCATCCACTGAAAGCCCAAAACTGTATATGCTCCAAACTGAAATATGAAACTAAGCTGAAAAAGAAAACTGCAGATTGCTAAAAAAAATGCTCTTAGTATCGAGCTTATTCACACTCCTACCTACCATAACTGCTGAAAAAGATGTCAATCAAGTGAAATCAAAGTGCCAATGCAACCATGCAAGCACTTTATCCAACTTTTTCTTTCTTTGTACATGCTTTCTCCAAAACTTGTTTATTGTTGATTCGTTCAAAAATTTATCTATAAATTCCAATCTCAAAAAATTAAAAACATTGGGGTTGTTTATCGCCTCCAACAAAACTGCAAATGGATCCTCCAAAATAGGCATAAAACAACAATCATGTTTCACCCCCTCCACAGCATCCCTGTTTTCATGTAATTCAACATGTTGATTACCACAAAAAGGCTGAAGAATATGTGGAGACTGCTGGAAATAACAATCTTCTGAATCAGAAGACAGTGCTAGCTGAAATGAAACCCCTAGTGGCAAGCAATCCATCTCTAACAATGACGTTGATTGACCATCATATTTATTTCCAAGCTGATAATTGATCACAGGATTCAAATCTGAACTGAAATACCCTTCCGAGTAATCAGTAACAGGGTCATTAAAGGTATGAGAATGTTTTTGGTCCTCTTCATTGATAACAATTTGCTCATGTAGAACAACGTCGCTGTGAATGCAGTCATACTTCATTGCTTCCTCTGTTATCTCATGATTTTCTTTAACAATTCAAAGGAAGAAAAACATAATGGAAGATAACTTTCATTGGCAAATCCATTGCTTTCTTCACTTTCAACATCATGCCTGGAGGATTTCTTATTTGAAATATTATAAATATTTTGCTTCAACAATTTGAAATATGCAAAACACAATGTCAAAGTTCTTTCCTCTAATTAAAAACTTTCTTCATTTTCTTCATTGTTGTCATATGCACATTTGCCAATTTCTTTGGGTTGCTGAAAACAATCATTTTCAGATTCGAAAAGTGCAATTGCTTGTTCTGAAGAGTCAACCTCATAAGAATCATTGTACCCATCATACCTGGGTTCACCCAAAACCTCTGTAATGTCATCAAACATGAAAATTAAGACAACGACTTGTTTTTCTGCAAGCTGATCTGCAAATTCACATTCATGGCCATCCACAAATGTATACATAAAACAGTCGGTTTCTAGCTCATGATGGCCTGGATCTAAATTTAAATCAATATCAAAGCAACTCGGGAAAGTAGCTTATTCTTCAAGCTGATCATCATTCTTTGCAAAAACATCCTCATGACATCCCTCAGGAAAACTTATGACACAATCAACCTCCTGCATATTATGCACAGTCTCTGGTTCCTCAGCTTTCAATTTCTCATCCAAAATATGATTTTGCAGCTCCTTACATGCTTGAATGTTCTCTGCAACTTCCTTAGCGTTGTTGAACATCTGTTGCAAAGACATAGACTTCCTCTCCATCAGAAGAAAAGATAAGTCTGATTGAAAGGTTGTTACATAATGGAGCTTGGAAGCAGTTTTAGGAGGTTGGACTTCTTTGGGCAGTTTATAATAAAGACTAGCAAACCTCCTACTGAAATTTGAGATGGTTTCATCTTTCATTCTTCGCATGGCATAAAAATCTGAAAGGAGTAGATTCCATGACTTTCTCTCGCCCCAAAATCTACAGAAAGCTTCCCTCAATTCATCCCACGTTCTAATCGACTGAGGATGCAAATGTATGAACCATGCTTTGGCATCTTCTTGTAAGGACTGAGAAAAGGCCTTCATAGACACATCATCATGTTCAATCTAAAAAAGATCTATAAAATGCTCAAAGATTTGAATATGTTTTTCAGCTGAATGTCCATCGAGCTCTCCATCGAACCTAGGAAGGTACTTATAATATTTCAAAGGAAAGTCATGAAGGATGGAAGGCAATTTAAGAGGATTGTATCTTTCTTGAATCTTGGAGGGTACATGATTAAGAACAGAAGGTACAAGCTCAACTTTGGTTTCATTAAGCTCACAAGAATGATCATGAACATTATATGGTTCAGAGGAAGGAGCTTGGTGAATATCGGTTATACAAGAAGGAGGTATACCTACAGTTTGCAATGAAGGATATACAAGGGTAGATCTTTGAGATTCATTTGAACGCAGTAAGTGAAGAAATATTCTTTTGAAAACCTCAGGAAAGGACAAGAAGATATTGATAAAACATAAAAGTACTTCTTGAACTAAACTTAAGCTCGAGTACCTTATTTTTCCATACTTCTCTTCCATATCTCTATCAGCAAGTCTCATTCTCCAGTGGAGTCTTTGAATCACATTTGAAGCTTGATTGGATTCGCCATGAAAACTTGAGCTCTGGATTCTTCTGCCAATGGAATCACCTTCAACTGATTTTCTGATGTGTGGAGTCGCCAGAGCAGAAACACAACCAATATGCGCCTAAGTGTCTACTGCTCTCAGACCTTAGAACTGAAACAATTTCATTCTTCCCAGGGAAAGTTTCATTCAATTATGTCCCCGGCAATGGTGCCAGAATGTTAGCACTCTGTAAATATGTTCAGTTGATAAACTAACGATGAAGGTAACTTTTTCAACCAACTTTGAGACCCGAAACTAGCCTTTCGGATCTGGAGAGGGCTCTCTCAGAAATGGCATGGTCTCTACGCAGGATATGACTTTGGAAACAATTAGCTAGACTCAAACACCTTTAAGATAATGGGTTCTGGTTATATTGGCACAAGAAAGTAAAATTTGGGCTATGGAGTCGATTTGAGGAAATGACAGAGATAAATGACTCAGTGATCGGACTTGAGAGGATAAGGCTAGGCGAGCAACAACCTTCAATGTAAAAAATGTAATGTGGTGGGATAAAACACAGGAAGTAACTCAAGAGCATCGTCTCGGGCGAATTCAGAGTTAGCTTTAGAAGAACACGTTTTGTCTAAGTGGCGCGAACAAGGGGCGTTGTACAACGAATCCACAGGTTCGAAAATTCGTTCTGAAATAGACAGTAAAATATATGAAAGAAGATAACAGGGAATACATACGCAAAGAGAGAGGCACAATACATCCAACTATTACAACTAGAATCTTTTCATCAAGTCACAAGACCTTTGCATTAAATTTCTGTCAAAACTCAGATTACACACAATAATAGTCGTCTACCCAATTTGCCAACCAACCCCATTTACATAAAAATGATCCCCTTATATAGAAAGATAATGTCACCCTTGGCTGTTAGGGTCAAGCTACTCTCTCCTGGAACCATGGATATGTTTTCTTTGAAAGAGAACAATAACTTCAACGGATTCACTAAAAATAGAAAACCCGACTTTACCAAATCATAATCGTAACCGAGATATTCTTTACAGTCATTGATCATGATCCAAATTTGACCATATGGTTGTGATGAGCCATCATTTGCATTGCTGGACACTTTGTCATCCCTGCACAACAAGTCTGCTAGGCAACAGTAACCTACAGCAAAAAACGCAGCAGAATGCGCAGCAAACTGGTAAAATAGGCGTTAAAGATGACATCATATATCACTGATAAAAAACTATTTTTAGAAACTGAGAGAGGTTTTCGTAACTAAGATTGTTATAAATAAAAAACTCTCTCGGTTTCTTGAAATTCATCTCTATCTGGTCGACATACGTGTCACAAAAACATGTCTCGGATAGGAAATCACGAAAACTGAAAAATAGGGCTCAAAGATTCCTTCGAATCTCCCAATCCATGACACATTTTACAAATCGGAGAGAGGCTTTTATTATTTGGTTTGTCCTCGACAAAAACCTCTCGGGGATTTTCAAAATTCCTCTCCAGTTGGTCGAAAATTGATCTTGAAGTTGACCACTAAACCAGTAATTTGCGCAGTGTGACTTGTAGCCTGTGTGCAGGAAAATCCACTACGCGACAGCATCCTATGCACGACAGCCCACTGTGTGGCGAAATTCACTGTGCGAAAACATCCTATGTGCGACAACCTTCTTTGTGTGACAGCATCCTATGCGCGACAACCCATTGCGCGACAAAATCCAATGCGCGACAACCTTCTTTGCGCGACAGCATCCTCTACGCGATTTCATTCTCTGCACGACAACATCTTCTACGCGACAACATCCTCTGCGCGATGCACAATGAATTTTGCAGGGCGCAGTTTCAAATTGAAATGGGAATAAATAAATGATAAGATTCCTTTTGAAAATAGCCCTTGGAGATGTTAGATGATGCCAGGCATAAAAACAACATGGGTGCTGACAGGCATGACTTTGCAAATTGTTGACAAACCTCTAACCTTAGCCATGAAAATCATGGTGCTAAAAAGATCCTCAACCTATCCCAAGAATCTCTAAGGTGGTTAGGCCTCTCAAAGCCTATATAAGGAGGCCTCCTCATGGTGAAAAGGGGAGACATTGAAGGCATCAAACTTATGATCTCATAAGGGATAATAATCAGTGAAAGTGTAGTCATTCTGATCATGGAAATTTTGAGAAAGGGTTTGGACAAAGAGAGCTTGGTGAGGTTGTTGCATCTGCATCTACAGTTGTAAGCACGTTGCTTTGTTTTCATTTATATATGTGTGTGTGTGTGTGTGTGTGTGTGCTTGACCTGTTTCCTTTAAGTTTGTGTATGTTTCATGAACTTGTTTCTTTGATAGATCTATTTTGAAACTAATCATGGTAGAATAGGAAGTATGTTTTGTCGTTGCTACTCTTGGATTGCAGGACCTTCTGAAGAGTTTGGATATCAAGATCAGCTTGGATCGAGCAAGGACGAACGTTGTTAAAGGTATTTATATTCCTTTCTTCTTCTTCCTTGACTAGTTTAGCTTCATTAGAAGGAATGTCAGTGTCCAACATTAGCACCTTTCTGTCTTGGTTATAGGGGTCTAGGATCCAAGAGGAAGTTCACTTGTCCACAGGGGGATTTTCCTGTAACATAGGGTTCTCTCAAACCAATGATGACATATCTCTCTAAGGATAGGTTAACAAAAATTTTATTATCCTTCCACCAATTTCCTAGTATCTTGTTGGTGTCATACTTCTCATAGAAAGCAATAAGAAAATCTTTAGTGAGATACTTTTTGGGTTCTGTGAATTTATAATAAGTATTGAAGTCTTAAGGGAGGAAGGAACCAATACATTCTCCCTTGTCAATGACAATCCTACAATTATGGGCATCAATATGGTTGATAACCCATCCTATCATTTCCACGCATGACATAAATGGGGCTCTTGAGGCTATAGAGTGTAGCAGAGATTTCCTAATCTTTGGGAAAATTGTATCATCCACTTCCCTGAGTTCCAGGTTACTATGGTAGTCTTCATTATTAAAATTAGTAAACAAATCATTCCAAGATGGAATTAGCACCTGGGTGGAGGCTCCGCCTCCTATGCATGGCTCTGTATCCACGAACAGTGTAACTAACATCAAAATATTCTTAGTGGGTATCTTGATAAGAGGTTCAACACTCTTAGACGTGGGGGTTTCTTCTGCTTATAACGATGCAAAACTGGAACCAGTTTCAAAATCCTCGAACCTCATCCTCGACTTCTTGGGAGTTCTTTGTGCAAGAGCTCTTATGGGAGGAATTGTATCTGCAAACAACAAATTAAAGGTAAGTAAATGCCACAATGGTGTTCTTAAAACTCAATTACGTGGATAAATCATACCTGTCACCAACCAACACTGGAGTAAAATTGAAACAATGCTTACCTGAAAGCAAATGTTTTGTGTGTGATTACTCGTCAGTAAATTTTCCCATAACGGGTGAAACAAAGCTACAATCTTCAAATTCCAAAAAAAGAGTGAGCTTGCAAGCACACACAATGACAACCAGTCTTTGGCTAAGTTAACAATGAAATGATTTTGGGGAAAACATGGTTTAATCTACCAAATATCAAGTCATGGGGAAGGATCTCGCAACATTATGGTGTTTAATACAATGGACGTACCCTCCATCAGCCTTTAATGGTTGATTCAATGTGTAGAGGTGACCATCGATGAATTTCAAATTTTTTTGTTTGATGTGCCTTTGATCTTGTCGGGTTCAGGTGCTGGGAGCAATCCATTTATGACTTAACCTCGACGTCGATCTGGTTATGAACGTTCCAAACTATACAATGGTGACACATGCTTAGAACATGTGTTGGTGACATGGCTGATTAACGTAGTGAATAAAATAGGATGCGTCAATGAAGTATTGGTGGACCGGTAATTTATGTGTCGATGGTCCCACTACATTCGTGAGGAAAGGCAAGTTATAAGGTCAGTGATTTAATGGTCTAGATTTAGTCCGCCCTTTTGATTGAACGTTTGGCATTGTTTCATATGTAAGATCCCATGAAGCGTCAGGCGTAACTGTTGGCCTAAAAACTAGATGGGTTGTTCGATGTAGCCGACGACTGATGAGTTCGTCAGTGTCGGCATATTTGAGTGGATACTTCCAAAAACACTTACTAGAACCCCTCGATGGTTGATGAGATCGTACCGCGATAACATGGCATGCTGAAGTGCATAGTACGAACATTGATGTGGCATATTACATGGCTAAAAGGCAGATGTGGAAGTTGACGTGGCATGTTGATGCAGTTGTACGAATGATGATGTGGTATCCTACGTGCCTTGTACAGAAGTTGAAGTGGCATCCTACATGGTTTGCGGCATAAGCTCTGAGAAAATCTTCTTCGTTAACAAATGGACGAACCTAATTGACCTGTGGTTTTTATCGAACAATGACTATGCTTTAAGGATTCGTGTCTATGATTCCTCGGTATCCATTCAGCGTTGTTCGTTACCTCTTTGGTGGGGGTTTCGGTCAACACCCGGTGGTCGTTTCGAGCAATGCGCTTGAGTGAGAATTTGCACACATTATTGTTTCCTAATGGTCGACGCCAACGACTCGATCAATAGTCGCTACATAACACCATTGGGTCCAGTCCTTAAGGTGAGCCCAACATTCATTTCATACTTGCATTCCCCCTAACCTAATGCCTTCATCGACCTAATTTTAAAAACGTTGTCTTTTGAAATATTATGTGTTCTACCTTGTCTCACTTGGCCAGTCAATCTTAAACAAGTGTATTTCTCTTCTGAGATTTTCTTCAGGCTTACGTTGTGATTAAAAAATGATCAAAGAAAACAATAACTCGGGAAAATCAAGGAAATCAAATCAAACACAAGGGTCTAGAGCCACTGAATAAGAACAAACAAAAATTTGAGAATCAAAATCTAAGTGGTACCTAAAATTCCCAAGGAATTTTAATGGTGTGTTGAGTGCTTAACAAGTAGCATGACACAACAATGGCACATGGTTTTTCCTTTGCTTGGCTTGTTTGGCTTACATGCAATGAGACAAACTTGGGGTTTTTGAGTTAAGTAGAATGATAAAAGGACCCAACATTGCTTCCCTCTTAATAATTTGGGGTTTTTCATTTTTCTTCACTAATTTGGCTTATATGTTACAAGCCAACATGGGGGAGGAAACTAAAAGACAAGAAACATTTTGGTAAGAAGACAAGTGGATGGTCACATAAGGAGATTTTGTTCACAATATTACTTTTGTAGGTGAATTAAGCCCACACTAGCAATCGAAATTGTGCACGAGACAAACAAAAAGAGTCATCATTGTTTTCATCTAAAACCTCTCAAGAAATTGGGGTTTATGATTTAAGTACAATGACGAGAGGAGGCAACATCATTTCCCACTCAAGAATTATGAGTTTTTCATTTGACTTGGCTCATTTCACTTATATGTGATGAACCAAGATAGGGGAGGCGACAACAAAACAATCAATATTTTGGTAAAAGATAAGTTGATAAATACAACCCTTGGCACTTGAATAGACTTGATAAATTATAGTGTTATTCCATGTATGTGTATTAGGTTAAATAAGTGTGACAAATAAAATCCATGCAATGTCATGATGGTTTTGGATTTAGTAATGAATTTATTGCTATTTGACTAATGTATTTTTGATTTATTATTATGAGGATGCATGATGGCCATTAGGATCCACATTGAAAATTTCAAATGTTAGGAGAACCATGACACTTTTATATACACTTACGGAATATGTGGCAAAAACAAAGGGTATCTAAGCTTGAGAGAGAGTTGTATGGGGGAGTGTGTCCTTCGTTCCTTGTCACCCTTTATTTTTATCCTCCTTGAGATTGAAAGGAAGTGATAAAGGGATGTAGAATCCAAACTTAAGGTTGATGTTGATATTTGCTTCCTTTGTCAAATGCAATAATTAAAAGTAATAAGCATGAACTATAACTTTGGTTTTATTATCATGTTCTTGGGTGTAATTGTGTTAGTGACTTGAATGGTAGAATATTTCAAGGACTTGCATGGAGGGACTTGTTTGGATCTCATGGAATGCTTAACATTCTTGGAGGCGTGACAACTCCTAAAACACATTAGAAGGACCCTTCTATATATGCATTCCCTTTTCCAAGTATAAGATTGTTATTGACTAACTAACTAAATTTTTTGTATTCTTGTGTACTAATTCCTCCAAATATTAATCTAATATGTCACATAAACACATGCTTGAAACTAAGGTACGCTTCCACAACACAATACGCAATCCCCACAAAAAAATTATCAATGCAATGGCAAGAAAGAGTAACACACAACAACTTGATATATAATTTACTATTCATTTACTTGTAGATTTGTTTCTTTCT
This sequence comes from Picea engelmannii, assembly GCA_009831015.1. Lineage (NCBI taxonomy): Eukaryota > Viridiplantae > Streptophyta > Pinopsida > Pinales > Pinaceae > Picea > Picea engelmannii. The sequence goes on from ML777184.1 coordinate 821,625, forward strand.
AGTATTGACTTAAGAAAGCTAAACATGAGTAACAATGTCCATTCAAACTTCTCCTAACACCACATATTTCCTCAATGTATTTACCATTACCTGCTTGTTCCCTTGGAGTACAACCACATGAAAACATTTTTTATTTAATGCATTGAAATTTATGCTCATCCATGGAGGTTGACCTATACAAAGTGCATAATTTAGAACAAACTCATTGCAAAGAAGTTGTTAGCGACATTTCTTGTAAGGTGGGTTAGAATGAAAAGGAGTGGGTTAAAAACCCACTTACCCTAAGTCCCGGAATCAAAATGCGCCTGTGGTAAGCGGCAGGCAAGTTTGGACGGCAGAAATTCACGCACCCGGATCAACGGTGCACAAAGGATTCCGGAGCCCCGCCGCCTTTCTACCTTTAAGCGGAAGGGGGGGGTCCGGAATCGAGGGCGCACTTCTTCAACGGCTGCGATTGAAGCGCCCGGATCAACGGTGCGCAGGGTGATTCCAGACCCCCCCCGCCTTTCTACCTTTAAGCAGAGGGGGGGGGGGGGGGTCCGAAATCGAAGACACATCTCTCCAATGGTTGCGATTTGAGCACCCGGATCAACGACGCACAAGCAATCCGGACATCCTCTGTCTTTATGCGTTTAATCAACATGGGACCCCCCTTCCTTGTCGTGTCATCTTGCCATCTATTCTCCACCTGACAATACGATGAGACTCGCTCCCTTTAGCCCCTTCCTCATCCTCTGACATCTGTCCATCTCCCCTCTTCTGGTCCGTATGGTCCCCTTTACATCTCATCTCTTGCCCCCCCTCCACTTATTTCCTTTCGCCGTGTGTCTTCCTCTGTGACCTCTCTCACACCTCATCACTTCATATCTCACCCTCATAGTTTTGATGCCACCACTCCCGTTATGCGCCCCATCCTTCGCGCTGGCCTTCGCGCTTATTCATCAGGCCGTTCAGGTAATCCAGGTGATAGTGCGAAGGGCCTTCCACGTCCCAAAGGTGCCGAATCGACCGGGCCATCTTCAATCCTAATGAAGCAGTTATTGAGGTAGTTGGTGGTGGTTAGACATCGCCTCCGCCATAATGGAAAAGTTAGGTGACGAATTAAAGGCACATCGATTTGCCCACGAAACTGTCAGGATTTCGGTTGCATCTGCCATAGGTGCACGATCATTCAGAAACTACAGGTGCAGATTGTCAGAAGCCATGCAGACGCAAAGTTTTAATGCAACGTCTTATTTTGTTGTTGTTGTTGTTTCGAGTATATGTAGGCGTTTTCGCCATTTTTGTATCTATCGATGGTAGAGCAAAGCTCCCGACTGTAAAGTTTTAACAACCACTCTGGTTTCCTGGTTGTGCATCTGTATCTGAGATTTCTTGTTTTATGACAAACAGTTTCCTTACTCCGTCTACGTTTTCGTCTCATACCAGAGAGTTCATGATCGAATGATTCGCATGAATTGTTACAGTTATGTTATGATAAAGGATTTGTCATTGCATTATTGTATTCCCTGGTCTTCTGTGTTTGAATATAAGAGGATCTTGTGTTTGGACGCTTTCTTCTTCAGTCTGTTAGGAACCTGATGTTTATGACAGATCCTCGCACTCTTCTCATACAAGTCTTCCCCCTGCTCACCCTTATTACAACTCACTGTTTGAAGTTATCTAAGACCTCACTTGCCCATGCATGTCTGGCCTAGTTTCGAAGTTAGAACTACATCGTTTGAGTTAACCTCCATCCGATCACCCCATTAAACAAATCGTGACATTAAACTGATGGGCGTCGGGCTCTGCTCCTGCTGCAATCCAGGAGTAACTTCCGACGCTAACAGAAGTAAAATCTAGTCTTATGAAAGTTGCACCTACTCAACAAGGTTGATGTCTTGCATGACACAAACAACATGCATGACCTTGAGAAGAGTGTATCCCTTTCCAACCATTTAAAACACAAAGACCTCCTCCTCCTCTTCTTCTCCTTCCATCATAGTGCAATGTGAAAAAAATATGAGGATATTCAAAGTGATTTGAACTCTCAACCCTGCTAACATCTCTTTAGCTACAGTTTGAGTTGGCTATGCATATACTTTTCAGTTAGAGGGTTAGTCTTTGCATCTTTGCATTGCCAATGTTATGCATGTGTAATTTGAATGTCCATGTCAAATTATATATACAATTTATTTTATGTATTTTATGTACTTAACTTAGTAGTGTATCATTGTAATAGATCTACAGGTCATATGGCTTCTGGTGGAGATTACATAGATGATGACACTAGACATAGGGAAAGAGAGGAGGAACATCGAAGGAGAAAAGAATTGAAACTGATGAAAGCAACGAGAAGAAGCCCTGGTGAGTTGTAACTACTCACTTTGTGATTGTTATACAATATTGAAAAATATCTATTTATTTTACAAAGAGATGCATTTATAATTCCAATCGTTACTTACTATAGTTTGTTTTATGTTGCATTAAAGCTTAATTACAAAAATTGTAGTGTTTATAAAAATTATAACAAAAATAGAGAGACCATACATAGATATGGATTACTTGCATTCGATGCAGTAGGGAGAAAGTTCCAACAGTCTTCATAGTAGATCCAAGCAGTTAGTCATGGTAGGAATTATTTTGTATTTTTCAGTAGATCCATGATGTGCATATTAATATTTGAGCACAGAGATGAGGATAAATAGAGACAAAGATCTATCTCAATAGAAGACAGAGAAGATGCACTCCTTTATGATGATGTATAAGTTATTGATAAAGGAGAGGTTTTTAAATTTGGTGGTGGAACAATTTTCCATAATGAAATTTTTGACACTAGCATGAGGGAGTGGTCAAAAGAATACCACAAACATTTGTATGAAATAAGTAGTGTTGGTAAGCTAAGAGCATTATAACATCTATATAGAAAGGTTCCCAATGTGTGATTTAATGATAAACGAGCTCTTCATAGATTCTCCAACACTATCAAGAGGAGGAGATACCATATCAAGTGAAATATGTTTGAATTAGTCTTCTTTCTACTCACCCATGTTTCTAGTCCTTCAACTTTTATATTTCATTATGTATTATCATTGAATTGTATAGGTGACTTCATTTTCTATGGTTTTGAACAATTTGAATGAGCACATTTCAAAGCTCAATAAGGAAGGCAAAGTCGACATAAAACAAAGATCATCTAATATTGACAAAATTGTATTTGAAAAAAAACTTAAGAATTTCGCAAAGGCCATTATGATCGCTATAATAATAGGATACAAGAAATGGACCTTGAGACACCACATCAAAAACCCACAACGATAATAAATAATATATGCTTACAATTATTGATTTTGATATGATTGTAGTTATTTATTTTGATATGTTTTTAATTTTTTAGTTTTTTCTTATGTAATCTTTTAGTGCGACTGAGCTAATTTTGTGGTCATTTGTTGGACATTGATAAACTTGTTACTTGATTGATCTTATCTAATCTTATGTACAAGCATGGATAAATGCAAATAAATTATATGTTACACATTCTTCAGGTCAAACCAAGAGGTCCTCAATTAGAGGGCACTTTGTAAGTTTTTTTTTCCAGGAAAAAATCTTTATATTCGATATTTCAAGTGCGAAATCAAAATATACATTGGTTTGCCTTATACAACTATAATAGCATAAATATTCTTCCTAGACAACATCAACAATCTCTATACTTGACCTATGACTACAATGATATAGTTTTCCTCAACTCCATTAAGGTATCTTTTTAAATTCATATTCAAAATTAATGTATTTGAGTTATGTAGCTTCAAAATATAACAAAAAAATACACATCTATTCATTCTCTCCCATCATCTCCCTAATTAATAAAGATATCCTTTATAAATGGAAATCTAGTCCCTTCCCCAGAACTCTTACTTAGATAAGGTCCTCTCTTGCAGTGAAATAACATCTTTATATAACTTATTAACTTTTGTATTGAATTCTCTACAGATATGGTGATCTAGATTGTATAGGGAAGAAAATGAAACACACACAGGAATATAGCAAAGAGCACATTAATGTAGTGAAGAGCGAACTTCTATTAATGAATAAAATAATAGAATATTGTGGAACACAAACTAGCTAGAATGGTGGTAGTTTATCTCTGAAGAGAGTGAGATGTTGACTACGCTCATTCACAAAATGATAATACAAGATGTTGAACAAATTGCCTTTTAACATAAATCAAGAACCCTAGATTTCCAAGACCCTGACCCTAGAAGAGAAAGCACGAAAAGGTGTTTTCAGGTCTCGAGGTGGTAATTTTCTACATCAACTTCTCAGGTATGCAACTTTTGCATACAATCTCTGTTTGGCGCGCAAGATAGTTCGTTGGAAAGATCTAACTAAGGACTACAATATTGCAGCGTGGATACACATACATATACATATAGCATGGTGGGTTAGATGAAGTGGTTGAATGTTTTGAATTACAAGTAGGAGGTCACGGGATTAAGTCCCCAGGTTGGTTGCCTCTATAGGTATTATTGGGCCTCACTCGATGTCCTCGCTAGGTTAGGTTGCCAAAACTGCAACCAATTGGTTTACCACTCGTACCATCCTTGAAATGTGGGGAAGTACCTGGCGGGTTTCCTGAGATGTGTATTGTTTAGGCGACGATGCCCCATCCCAACCACTATATTACAATCCATGTTCAAATATTGCATAAGTGTAAAGCCTTTGTGTATGTGTGTGAGGGAAGGTGTTTGACCTTCTAGTGCTGATTTCCCTCCATCAACAAAAGGGATTAATACAGATCCAACAAACTAAATTGATTTAAGTGAATGATAATATGATACTTTATCTTTTATCCTTTCATCAATATTTATCTTTTCATCACTTTATATAATAAGGTATATACAAAAATATATCAAAAATCTAAATATTTATATATAAGCTTGATGGAAATTGGAATTTCAATTATATAACTAACGAACACTCAAATATGAGTTGGACATAAGGCTCCATAAGTGCAAAGACGAATAAAAGGAAGTTAAGTAGACTAAGAGTGGGCTCGTTAGTGTCTGGGTTTATTAAACACAATGACTTCTAAGAGGAGACTTGAGAGTAAAAAGGTGACAACAACGAAAGGAAGACAATGTCAAGCACCCACGGCAATAACTATTCCATTTATTTTTGTTTTTTTGTTTATGTATTATGGTTTTCTCTCGAGTGAGTTCAACAACACTTTTCCTAGAAACAAGGTTTAATATGAATGGATAATGAGTTTTAGTGATTTGTCTTTATATAAAACCAAAATTAATTATATCATTTTGAGTTTGAGAATGAATGTCCAAGATGCTAACATTGAGAGTTGAGATAGAGACCTTGTACATGTTAAAATTTGAAAGGACAATGCACTTTTGTTCATGTTTTTTTTTCTCGTTATACTCTCAAAAGCTTTGACTTCTCCATAGGGGAGACACGAAAGTTGAAACTACAAATAATGAAATTGGGATTTAATATTGGACTTTGTACTTTGTGGTACAAATGTATGTGTGTGTATTAGATGGAGGATGGTGTCAACTGCCAATCATAAGAGAGAATAGTAACCCTAAGGGATTTGATTGGATTGGACCCTCCAACCTCTCCATTGGCAACAGTCCTTTGACGAATAGTCCAACCGATTGAGTAAACCTTTGGAGATGTGTGTTTGTGTGTTGTACAACACACATGCATACACATATATGCATGTATGTATGTATGTTCTACACGTGTGTATGTATGTATGTTGTACAGACACACACATAAAACTCAACTTTTCCTAAGGGAAAACTCTTAGGATCCCACTCTTCCCCAAAATATTTGGATGGAGGATAGCACAACCACTAGTGACAATAGCGACTACTAACCTCGAGGGACTTGATTGGATAGCGACTACTAACCTTCGAGACTTATATATATATATATATAGAGAGAGAGAGAGAGAGAGGAGAGAGAGAGAGACTTTTTAATTATATAGATAGAGAGGAGAGAGAGAGAGAGAGAGAGAGAGAGTTTTTAATATTATATTTTTCTAAGGAAAACCTCATGGTGAAACCCAAAGGATGCTTCCTTACATTTGTGGATGACATCCCTAGAAAATTTGTTGGCATAAACGAGTGCGCCTCACCCAAGGGGACTCAAACTAGGCACCTACTAGCATGGAAATAGCCAAATGCCCGTCGACATTGGCAATAACGAGTGGAGCTAATCTCTTGGATTATATATATATATATATATATATAAGGGAAACAAACCATTGCATTGAAAACCCTAAGGTTAAACTTTGTTTTGAACATATACAAAAACAAATATACAAGGAAACAAACCATTGCATTAAAAACCCCAAGGTTAAGGGAAACAAACCATTGCATTGAAAACCCCAAGGTTAAATTTTGTCTCATCCATATAGCTTAAAGCACTCAACCACTCAAGTTAACGCACTGAGCTATTTTTTGAGGTTTTTCCACGAGATCATAGCATAAGAAATACACACACTTATCTATTTCAAAATATAGAGATATGCGACAATGGAATTAAACAAATTGACCACCATAAATGCTAGCGTCGCATATGCATAACTTAGGGGCATAAATTAGTGCGCCTCACCCAAGGTGATTCAAACTAGGCACTTGCTAGCGTAGAACTAGCATAATGTCCAACAACATTGGTGACAACCAATGGATCTAACCTCTCCCTCTCTCTCTCTAAACAAAAGCTAGCATATCCACACCTATGCTTTATTTCAACAACCACTTAGGCTTTTAACCAATCAACCTAGCCTTAATTAGACATCGAGAGAGAGAGAGAGAGAGAGAGAGAGAGAGAGAGAGAGACCATTGCATTGAAAACCCCAAGGTTAAATTTTGTCTCATCCATAAACATTTTTTATAAGTGAAAATGAAGATGTCGATATTGAGCCAATGTAAGTACATTAAATTTGACCAACACCATTCACAATGATACAAATGATCAATACAAAAAGCAATTTAATTGACCATTTTTCACTAAGGAGGACCATACCACACTTGGAAATATACCACTTAGGGAGGGAGAAATCCCATCAATATTTGAACCTTAGACATCGTTATAATGGTTGCTCCAAGTTGCCACTAAACCACAACGCAATGATTTTTTTATTAATTAAATTGTTTATTTATTTTTTATTTCAACTTTTCAAGGAAAACCATGTAGGGAAATTTATGGGAACTTCCCTACATTTCATGAATGGTGTAGTGTACCTTCATTCTTAATATCAAAAGTAGGGTATATTAGTCTAACATTTTATTGATGGCAACAATATGCACATAAAAAAACAACACATTAAGACCATTTACAACATAAAAGCCCTTCTTCTTAATTACTATGATAAAGTTTGGTATTACACTCGTCAACATAACTTCAAGCTTTCCATCTTTAAATGAAAGGTCTAGATTGTAACTTCTCTAGACAAAAAAATCAAGTTGAAGGTCTCAATTTAATTAGAACTAACACTTCACAATTTGCCACATAATACCTTTTTAAGATAGCGACACTTGAGCATATATAACATAACCAAATTACAATAAGCATAAGAATATGATTCACATACCGACTCTATTTCAGAAGTTCCTCAATCATTTCAACTCATCAATTCCCTAGAATCTCTTAGATGGAGGTCTTGTTCTCTCCAAAAGAGGAAAATCCTAGCATTTAAGGTTAAGGTCCTTAAGTTCATGCATATAACACCTTCTCCCTTGTTTAGAGACGTGATTCCATGACCATTAGGGTCATATTAAACAAAAGAAAATTGTATTTTGTTTTTTTTAATTTACAGGCTTCTTGCCTAATGATTATTTAATCTACATACCTCTTATCTCATCATTCGCTAATACATGGTTATACAAAATGGCATAAAACCTTATAGAAAATAAAATCACGGTATTGAGGCCAAAACGTGTTACAATCCATCATACAATAGTGGTGAATACCTCACAATAATCTTCAAAATAATTTACTATAGTTACACAATAATCTATGCATAACTTTTATATAATTTCAACGGTATGGGGGATCTAGCCTCCTTCTTTCAATAGCCCGATGTAAGAGTGAAAATGGTTCAAACCAATCAATAAACATCTCATTTAATCCCTTGAAAACATTCACATCAAATGCTAAGACTTTTTATATACAACAAATACAAATTCTCTGTGGTATGGAGGATTTGAGTAGCTCTTCTTGACATGATTGTATTTTCACCTTTTGGGTAATGAAATAGATGAATCTAATTCAGAATTTTGGTGAGCATGTGGATATTTATATGAACTAATTTTTTGTTAAAATATAAATGCCAACAAACACCGTATGACCAAGTTATAGTATAATTTTATCTACAACCATTTTGTGTTTTTAGGAGTCACATTGATCCACAAGGATCCATAATGCTCAAAGAGATCCAGGAGGATCCAAAAATTGATCTTCTCAAATGCTCTTGAAAATGAATCCATTCCATATAACTCAACGATATCTTTCCAACGACACAAAAATCACCTCAAACAAAGTTCGTATGAAGAAGTTATGGTCGGTCAAAGTTTGGTCAAAACATGACAAAAGTTAACGTTGGGGTGCCACATGGCAGGCCCACAGGATGCCACGTGTCATGTTCGTATAGGTCATACAAATGACAGAGTGATGACAGTAGGATGATGTAGCAACATGATAGACTACCACGTGTCACTCATTTTTGGCATTTTTAGGCACCCATGTGAACCAATAAAAAAGTGCCACGTGTCATCAGTATGATGACGTGGCATGTGACAAGTACAATCAACATCTGTATGTTGACCTGGAAATGACATGGCAGTACCAACAAGCACCACATGGCAGTGATCGTAGAACATAATTGGCAAGTGACATGGCATGGTGTGAGGTGAACCAATCACAGGCTGCCACGTGGTAGGCTCGGATTGGCCAATAATGGTTCAAGGTCCGAACTCTAAGGTGATCAATTCGTTGGTTACAAATGACAGAGTGATGATAGTAGGATGATGTAGCAACATGAGAGACTACCACGTGTCACTCATTTTTGGCATTTTTAGGCACCCATGTGAACCAATAAAAAAGTTCCACGTGTCATCAGTATGATGACGTGGCATGTGACAAGTACAATCAACATCTGTATGCTGACCTGACAATGACATGGCAATACCAACAAGCACCACATGGCAGTGACCGTAGAACATAATTGGCAGGTGACATGGCATGGTGTGAGGTGGATCAATCACAGGCTGCCACATGGTAGGCTCGGATTGGCCAATAATGGTTCAAGGTCCGAACTCTAAGGTGATCAATTCGTTGGTTTTGGTAATTATGAATTTTAATATATATATATATACAATGGTTCAAGGTTCGAACTCTAAGGTGATCAATTCATTGGTTTTGGTAATTATATATATATATTGGCCAATAATGGTTCAAGGTCTGAACTCTAAGGTGATCAATTCGTTGGTTATATATATATATATATATATATATATAGTCATAACAACCAATATATTTAATGTATAGTTATAAAGTTTTAATGAAAAAAAACCAACAGATGCGCATGGTTGTGGATCGAACCCGGAACCTCTGAGATATATTACCGAAGCTTTAACCATTGTGTCACAAATATGTGTTGGTTATAACAACCAATGAAATTGTATCTAAAGTGTTATTTAATGGAGTATGGGAATAAAGGGCCACCGTTACCCTGACCTAGCCTATATAAACCTAGCTCCGGGCCACATCACGGGACATGGAAATGCATGTCAAAGAGAGGGCCTACGTAGAAGTTTGTGCCAGTTGCATATTTTTGTCTCGATTTGCATGCAAGAGGTGTACATAGTTTTGGCTTGCCTCGTTTTGTGTGTCATTGAGTTCTTTGAGGCAAGTATAGAGTGTTTATACTCATTTTTCTCAGAATTTCGAGAGGAACCTGACGATGATGTCTATTTTGTGTAAAAATGCTATGTATGGAAAGTCTTAGTCCAATTTGTCATGTATGAGACCCATAGTCTCGTTATGTGTGCAAAAGGGGGTCTTTAAGCACGTGTTCTAAACATAGTCAAGTTTATACTCATTTTTCTTAGAATTCCGTGAGGAATTCAATAATGAAATCTATTTTTGGGATTGAGTAGCAGAATTGAAGAGCAACTTCAAATTTCGTATTGTGAGTCATCATTGTAAAGGAAGCATATTTGAGATTAATTGAGCATTCTCACTGATTGAAAAGGGACCCGGAGATGTAGCCAAGGAGGGGTGAACTATGTTATCAACTCTTATCTTGTTGGTTCTTTTATTTTATGTTGTGTTATCTTTCATATTTCCACAAGTTATATTCATCAATTATTGAAGTTTATGGATAAGTAATACATTCACATGTTATTTGCAAATAGTCAAAGATGATCTTCATTTTCGAACCTGGTTGGATGTTTACATGTATTTAAGAATTAATTTACATCTAAGGATTTTCAGATCAAGTTGGTATCAAAGCTAGTTTTGACATGTATTTGCAAGTGAATTCTTATGAGGTCCAAATCTAAGCGAGGTGAATGCAAGCTTGCAAGTTATAATCCTGAAATTGGTTCAAGGAGCTTCACTCGAAGAGGAAATATGGCTTCACCAAGAAGGTTAGGTCCTTACGACTTTGAAGATGATTTCTTCGAGGCATTTAATTTGATGAAGGCCATGGTGGAATAAATGTATGAGGATTGAAAGAAGGCCAAGGGAGAAAGTACATCAGTAAAAACTGAAGTAGTTAAAGGAGAAGGAGAAGGTGAAGAGCCTATAGAGCCTCCTTCATCCCCATCATCATCATCATCATCGTCTTCAACATCATTATCATCTTCTTTCGATGGAAATGAACATTCTTTTCATAAGAGGAAAAAGCATTCTAAGAAGTCTTCTCATTCTCATGATTTGCCTTTGTTAAAGCTAGACGTAAAGTTTGATTTGCCTACTTATGATGGAGAGTTGAATGTAGAGAAGTTGGATAATTAGGTCAAACAGATTGAAGTATATTGCAAGGTACAAAAATTATACAGCATAGTGCGAAGATACAATTGGCTACTCTTCGCCTGAGCGACACAACTTTGATATGGTGGGAAAGTTGGACACAAGTTGATCTTATTCAACATGGTAAAACAATTTCTTCCTGCATTGAATTTATTGTTGCATTAAGAAAACAACTTTGTCCATTAGATTATATGAAAACATCAATGATTGCTTGGCAACATTTAAGATAAGGAAAAGGGTAAAATATTCAAGCTTATACACAAGAATTTAAGAGGAAGGCGATATCTTTGGGAATTCCATTACATACTCCCGAGACTTTTCTAAAGTATATTGGTGGTATGCGCTCATATCTTTGCCATACTATCTTGATGTTTAATCCAACTAATATTGATGAAGTATCAGTACAAGTGACTCATCTTGAAGCCAACAAAGGAAAACATGTTGTTGAGAATGTGTTAGAGGAGCTACATGAATTTGATAAATAGTCAAAGGGAAAATGGAAGAGAAAGAAGACAACTACATTGAAGAGGATGAAGAGAGGAAGCCTACATGTCCTCACTATGAGAAGAAAGGACATGATGAGAAGCATTGTTGGAAGTTGCATCCAGAATTGAAGCCAAAGTGGGCTCAACCTAGAAAGGGTAAAAAGAAGGCCACAACCATAGTGCAAGATCTTGGATTAGATTATGAGGATGAAACTAAGGTTACAACTATGGGAATCAAAGGTAAATCCTTTGTTGCAAGTTTCATTTCGCGTACTTATTCTTCAAAGGCTAATGTAATCCCCGATGGAAGGCAAAGAAAAAAAATGTTTCATTTACGAGTTATCTCAAACCATACTAAGATTGATACACTTGTTGATAGTGGATCACAAGTAAATCTTATTTCAGAGCAAGTTGTTCAGAATTTGGGATTGGAAACTAGACCTCATTCAAGGTTGTATCCTTTGGGCTGGATTTGTGATTATGTTCAGGTATAGGTAACTAAGGAATGTAAGTTACCGTTTGTGATCACTTCCAATTTCATTGACGAGGTAGAGTTAGACGTTGATCCAGTTGACATTTGCGGGATGCTTTTAGGAATTCCATACTTGTATGCTAGGAAGGTCATTTTCTACAGGGAACAGAACAAGTATCATCTTTTCAAGGATGGGATTGAGTTCATTGTGAGAGCTCATCAAATGAAGACTAATTTGACAGTTGTCACTATAGGGAACGTGGAAATGCTAGTATCTGGGATCCAAATTTCCAGCCTCCAGTTGAACGCAGAGCCGGTCCTTTAGTTGATGTTGTTCCTATTAAGAAGGGAACATATGTTGATGGTGCATTATTTTTCGCATCTGTATATTCAGTTTTGTTGTTCAGTTTATTACTAATCAGTGGAGTATGGTTATATACTTCAACAATGAATGGCGGAGTTTGTGAATTTAAGGGAATGGTTAACTTGGTTAGCAGTGTTGTCGCAGTCTTCATTATGGTTGTGATGAGTCAGGTGCTCGTTATCCAAGCAGAAAGGATGCATGATACTGGACAAGTCATTCGATAGTATCCTCACTTCATTTTTGAATGATCCATACTTTTGGAGGTCCAAAAGTTCTTCAGTGGGGAGGTGTGATCTAGGAGGATCCAAAATGCTCAAAGAGATCTAGAAGGATCCAAAAATGCTAAAAAATTGATATTCTCAGATGTTGTTAAAAACAATTTCATTGCATAGATCTCGGTGATAGCTTTTCAACGACGCAAAAATCACCTCAAACAGAGTTCGTATGAAGAAGTTATGGTCGCTCAAAGTTTGGTCAAACTAGGGCAAAAGTCAAAGCAGGGGTGCCACGTGCCAGAACCACAGGCTGTCACGTGGTCTGTCTGTACAGGTCGTACAACTAATAGAGTGATGTCAGCAATATGATGTGGCATCATGAGAGGCTGCCATGTGTCACTCATTTTTGGCATTTTCAAGCACCCATGTGGACCAATAAAAAAAGTGTCACGTGTCATCCGTACGATGACATGGCATGTGACTGGTACAGTTAGCATCTGTACATTGATGTGGAAATGACTGTACAGTGCCAACAAGTTCAACGTGGCAGTGACCGTACAACAGAGTTGGCAGGTGACATGGCATGGTGTGAGGTGGACCAATCACGGGCTACCACGTGGTAAGCCTGAATTGACCAATAATGGTTCAAGGTCCGAACTCCAAGGTGGTCAATTCATTGATTTTGGTAATTATGAATTTTAATTATATATATATATATATATATATATATATATATATATATATATATATATAACAACCAATGTATTTAATGTATAATTATAAAGTTTTAACAAAAAAACAACAATGGATGTGCATGGTTATGGATCGAACCCATAACCTCTGGGACATATTCCTAAAGCTTTAACCATTGTGCCATGAATATGCATTGGTTATAACAACTAACGAAATTGTATCTAAAGTGTTATTTAATGTAGTCTGGGAATAAAGGGCCTAAGTTAGCTCGACCTAGCCTATATAAACCTAGCCCTGTGCCACAGTATGGGACATGGAAATGCATGTCAAAGATAGGGCCTACATAAAAGTTTGTGCTAGTTGCATATTTTTGTCTCGATTTGCATGCAAGAGGTGTTTAGAGTTTTGACTTGCCTCGTTTTACGTTCCATTGAGTTCTTTGAGGGAAGTATAGAGTGTTTATACTCATTTTTCTTAGAATTTCGAGAGGAATATGATGGTGATGTCTATTTTGTGTAAAAGTGTTATGTATGAAAAGTCTTAGTCCAATTTGTCATGTATGAGACCCATAGTCTCGTTATGCGTGTAAAAGGGGGTCTTTAAGCACCTGTTCAGAACATAGTCAAGTTTATACTCATTTTTCTCATGATTTTGTGAGGTATTCAGTAATGACCTCTATTTTCGAGATTGAGTAGCATAATTGAAGAGCGACTTCAAATTTCATATTGTAAGTCATCATTGTAAAAGAAGCATATTTGAGATTAATTGAGCGGTCTCACTTATTGAAAAGGGCCTCGAAGATGTAGCCCAGGAAGGGTGAACTCCATTATCAACTCTTGTCTTATTAGTTCTTTTATTTCATGCTTCGTTATCTTTCATATTTCCACAAGTTATATTCATCAGTTATCGAAGTTTTTGGATAAGTAAGACATTCACATGTTATTTGCAAATAGTCAAAGACGATCTTCATTTCTGAATTTGGTCGGATGTTTATGTGTATTTAAGAATTAATTTACATCTAAGGATATTTTAATCACACACAGATAAATTTGAAGTTGGTTTTTGGTGAGCATGTAGATATTGATGTCAACTAATTTTTGTTAACATTTGAACATCAATGGACACCATATGGCCAAGTTATAGTAGAATTTCATCTACAACCATTTTGTATTTTTAGAAGTCATACTGACAAATCTGAAGTTGGTTTTTGGTGAGCATGTAGATATTGACGTTATCTACTTTTTCTTAAATTTGAACAACGTATGGTCAAGTTATAGTAGAATTTCATCTACAACCATTTTGCATTTTTAATGACCATATAGAAAAATCAGAGGCTAATTTTTGGTGAGCATGTGGGGATATGTATTAGCTAACTCCACTCCAAATTTGGCCTTTATTAGACTTCATATGAAATCGTTTCACTAAAAATAAAAACAAAAAGTTGATTTTCAATGCATTTCTATAAACAATTTGTATGCATGAGGTTTATCAATGCACTGTTACACAAATTTTGCAATTTCTTATAACAAAAACCACTCAGTTTTCGTGGAGCAACACTAGGGTTCAACTGCTAGGGTTTTTGGTTCTCCTGCTACCAACTTCATGCCAGAGACCAGCGTGGGGGATAATGTCCCCCCGCCCTCCCCTCTGCCTCCTCCTGACATCGAGGCCTTTCAGAATTTAATCTCCTCTTACAAAAAAATGACGAAGCAGACTCCCTCGCCTTTCGTCAAGAAGCTCGATGATATATCGAAGGTACCAGTTCACTTGACTTCAACCCGCCCTTTTGCGATTCGCCTAGCTGAAAATGGTCTCATAGGCCAATTTACATGCATATGGCCCTCACCCAGGTCCATGAACCAATGGTTGGAACTTAACTGGAAGAAAAATATCAAGGGCCACATGTCTTCAAACTTTTGTGGTAAGGGTTTGTTTGCCTTTCTGTTTGAAAACAAATAAGATCGGGATCTGATTTTCAGAAATGGCCCATATTTCATGAGAGCAAGAGGAATGTATTTGAACAAATGGACTCCCAATTTCAGTCCAGAAAATGATATACCCTATATCGTCCTAGCTTTGGTACGTCTGCCCTTCCTTCCGCCACACTGTTGGAATAATGAAACAATCAAAAGTATTGGTAATACCTTGGGCAAATACATTGACCGTGTTGAACCATGAGATGGGATGCAAGCCTGTGCCAGGCTATGTGTTGAAGTAGATCTTGAAAAAGGCATGCCCGAAGCTATCCAATTAACTCTGTATAATTGGTCTTACATCCAACAAGTAGACTATGAACAATTGTCTTTCAAATGAAAAACATGTCATCAATATGGAGACTTCGCCAAAAACTACCCTCGAAATAAGCCAAAGCACTTGGAGGAACAAGATCAAGAGCATTGGCAGCAACCCAAAAGGAAAAAGACAACAAGCAAAGAAACCTCACATCCTCAGGGCCAAGGCCAAACCATAAGCTTGTCCCCACCTTCTAATACAATCCCCAACTCCTCCCACAAAGGGGAATCTAGTCAAAACAAATTAGATGGGTTGGTTATCCTGGAAGAAACTCAAGAGAATTCAAGGGAAGTACATCATGGTCACGAGGAACCAATACGAGCGAATTTTGAAATCCCAGAGCAAGGCATATCCAATGCTAGAAAAGGAGATCCCTCCACTTCAAAAAACCTCGAGGCAGTGGAGGATCAACAATTTGAAGGCTCAAGAGCATACTCAGAATCTGAAATCTCTGAGTCAATCATCACAAAAAAGGTAGGAAGAAAATTTAACAGAAATCGAAGGGAAACAAAAGCAAATCGAGAAAAATAATTGGGGCTTCAGCCCACCCTGGAAGAGATTCTTAAAAAGGATGGGAAATACACCAAAACCCATTATGTCGCATTCAAAGGCTCATCTATCCATCCCTATAAGGGGGGGGGGGGGGGAACACAAAATCAATCAGTAAATAATGAAATTTGTCTCCTGGAATTGTAGAGGAATGGGCAGCAAAGAAAAAAAGGAAGACATGGGAAAACTAATACACTCAGAAAAGCCTTCAATCCTCGTGATCCAGGAGACCAAACTAAGGGATTTAGAAGCCCTTCAAGAAATGAAAAAAAATTGGAAAAAAAAACAAAGGAGTAGCTATTGGTGCAAGAGGAGCTTCTGGAGGACTCTGCACACTATGGAACATAGATCAGTTTCAACTAGAAGAAAGCCATCATGCTTTGAATTGGATTCTGGTTAAGCTGCTTCATCTTCCTTCAGGTATGACCTACCACATAGTTAATATCGACATTCCAAATAATTACTGGGATAAATTAGATTGTTGGAATTCCCTTTTAAATCTAACATCAGTGGATCATCTTCCAAATCTAATTTTAGCAAGAGATTTCAATATCACAAGACATCTAAGAGAAAAAAGAGGGGGCTCCATTGTTCGTGATCAGTTTCGTGAGAATATGGATGATCTAATATCTGCCTTGGATCTGATTGATGTTCCCCCCTCAAAAGGAATCTTCACCTGGAAAAACATAAGGGTTGGCCTAGGCCTCATAGCTTCAAGACTGGATCGTTTCCTAATTAACAACTCCTTCCTCACTCTCACAAACTCCTTTTTTTTCTAAAATAATCCCTTAGGCCAGCTCAGATCATCGCCCCATCTCCCTCCTCTTTGAAAAGACATCCAATTGGGGACCCTCCCCCTTCCGCTTTAACCTCATCTAGCTGGAAAAGGAAGATTCCCACCCCCCCCCCTTATCTTAAGAACCTAGAGTCAATGGATCATAGGGTCCCCAGTGTTCATCTGGGAGAAAAAGCTTAAACTCACAAAAAAGGCCATAAAAAGCTGGGCAAAATCCTTTTCCCTCCCTTCGCATTTGGCAGTTTTGGAAAAACAAAAAATTCTTGAAACCATACAGGAAGCTCTGGATACAGAAGAAGTCCAGGCTGCCCTGCTCCAAAAAGAGCAGACATCCCATAAAGAGTACATAAGGGCCTTGAGGGAAGAGGAAAATGTATGGAGGATAAAATCAAGAAGCCTCTGATTACAATCCGATGACAAGAATACAACCTTTCTTCACAAGCAAACTAAGGTAAGGCAGTGGAAAAATAAAGTTGAGGAAATAAAACTCCCAACATGGGAAACTATACAGAATTTTGAAGAGATCAAACAACATGCCTCTAGGTTCTATAGTCAGTTGTATATGAATCTAGGGGATTGGAATGAGGAGCTGAGCCAAGACTTCATATCACATTTGCCTCAACTAGTCACAGAAGAGGACAATAGTGAACTCAACAAACAAGTGGAGGAAGATGAAATCTCGAAATCTATCAATCAATTCAATCCTGACAAGGCACCAGGCCCTGATGGTTTCACCATACATTTCTTTAAAATATGTTGGACTATCATAAAATTTGATTACATAATAATTCTTAGATATGTTCACATATCCGATTGCTTAGGAGGAGCCACCAATTCAGCCTTCTTAGCTCTTATACCCAAAGAGAAAGGCTCTTTCTCCTTTGACATATTCAGACCAATCTCTCTTTGCAATGTCTCTTATAAAATTATGGCCAAGATCATCTCAAATAGATTGAATCCCCTCCTCAGCTCTTTAATATTGCCTAATCAAGGGGGCTTTGTAGCATGCAGACAAATTTGGGACAATATCATTTTGGTTCAAGAGGTAATACACTCAAGTCACAGCCGAGGGGAAAAACAAATGGCGATAAAAATAGATATGGCCAATGCCTTTGATAGAGTAAATCACGAGTTTCTTAAGTTAGTCCTAAAAAAATTGGGTTTATTCACCACTTCATCTCTTGGATAGCCCCATTAATTAATGGGAGGTCATCTCCCTTCTTTAAAGCCACAAGAGGTCTAAGACATGAATAGCTCGTTTCAAAACCCTTGAACAAAAGATTGGAATGGGAATGCCTCAATGGAACAATCTCAGGTCTCCACATCGCAAGGGGGGTGAAATGAATTAACCATTCAAAGTTTGTTTATGATACACTCCTCTTGGGCGAGGCATCAAGAATAATAGCAAGAAGGTTAAAGTTGATCCTGGATCAATTCACACAGATCTTTGGTGGTTTCATCAATAAAAACAAAAACCAAATTTATGCCTAGAATATAGATGCTTGTAGTCTTTTGGCACTTGCTCAGATTCTCTCTTTCCCCATCTCAGAAGATTGGAAATTATTTAAATACTTGGGGATGCCAATCTATTTAAAATCCATCCTAGGAGAATATTGGCACATTTTAATCCAAAAAATTAAATAAAATATGGAGTCTTGGGGATCGATCTGGTTAAACCGAGTCAGGCGTATGGTCTTAATAAAATCAATCCTTTCTTCCCTTCCCATTTTCCCATTTTCCTCGCTCTTGTCTCCAATGGGCATAAAAAAGATTCTTGCTCAGCTAATAAGAAATTTTATCTGACAAGGAGGCAAATCAAACACAAAAACATTTCACCTTGTTAAATGGGATGTCGTTAAAACACCTAAGGACCACGTGGGGCTCAAAATTCGTGACCCAGAATTAGATAATTTAGCTATGGGATCAAAGCTGCTCTGGAGAATAGGCACAAGAAAGAAAGAATGGTGGAAATCAACTATAGTTAAAAAGTATGGCATGGGAACCAGAAAAATAAGTATGGACTCCTCTCCTCTTGGCACCCCAAGCTCCCCTATCTAGAAGCTAATCAGGTCCACAATTCCTGTTTTTGAAAAAGATCTGCATTGGATCCTAGGAAATGGCAAATCCATAAACCTCTAGAAGGACAAAATTTTGAACCAAAACCCTCTAGATCAGAAGGAACATTACATCGAGCTTAGAGCATGGTTGGGAACCCATAAGAAATCGACCCTTTTTTACATTTCTGATTGGAATGAAGATGCAACTTGGGAAGATTGGAATCTTGGGGAAGTCCCTCATCACCTTCTACTTAAATCTCTCTCGTTTATAAATGATCTAAGAGGGGTGTCCCGAATACATAGAAGTGTACAAGATAGCAGGGGTTGGGGGCCCAAAGGTTACTCCATCAAAGCAGGATACCAAGCCCTGCTTTCCGAAACAAACCTTCCAGATAAATCGATATGGTGGTGAAATATTTGGACCCCAGACAACTTGCCCAAAATAAACACCATTAGTTGGATTCTTGCACATGGGATATTTTAACTGGCAAAAATATCTAGAAGAGAGGATTTCTAGGCCCCTTCCGGTGTGTTCTATATGAAAGAAATAGTGAAACAATTCAACACCTCTTATGGGATTGCGAGTTCACAAAGCAGGTTTGGCTCACGACCTTTAGTAGCCTCTTCCCAAAGATCAGATGGTTGATCAGCTTTAGACCCCTCCTAAGAAAATGGGAGAACTACTATTAGGGATCGTTCCAAGGTAAGCCAATTTTTAAAAGGCTGTAGAAATGCCTCCCTAGATTTTTATTGTGGAAACTATGGTTGGCAAGGAATTGTCTAGTATTTCAAAATAAGAGAACTCCCCCCCTCTTGTGGCCACCAAGGCAATGAATCAATTGTCTGAGTACTTGAACTCCAAATGTCCTTGTCAGGAGGACCTAACCATTTTAAACTCGGACGAGACAACATGGGTCTCAAATTTCAACCTCTCTCAAAGTCATAATCCTATTATCTCTCAGCGAGCATGTCGAAAACTTCAATTATTGTCTTCAACCCTTGACTCTTGGCTCTCTTCCCAAAAAAATCACACCTTATGATTCGACGATGCATCAAAAGGAAACCCAGTGGAGGTAGGTGAGGGGAGGTATTGTATGGACCTAGAGGACATAGAGTTCTTGATTACTACTGGAACCTAGGAATCGTCGCTAATAACAGGGCAGAAGCGTATACTATGTACTAGGGCGTCCAACTAGTCAAGCAAAGGCAAATCTCAAGCCTTAATATTATTGGCGATTCAAAAAATATTATCAAAATATTCATTCGAAACTCCACCCCAAAGGACATCAGGTTAAAGAAAATTGTGAACCACATCAGACTCTCTCTCAAAAGCTTTCAAGTGAATTACTATCATGTGGTTAGGAATTACAATTCAATCGCAGATGAAATGGCCAATCTAGCAATTGGAAAGGTTCAAGGTCTCATGAGGGCTAATGGCATTGAGACCCTTATTCCCCCTCTATAATGTGCATGCCCCCTAAATCCAAGTCCCCCCCAATGTTCTAAGGAAAAATCTATGGGATTATAATCACCCAACACATGTCAATTCAGTGAAAACGCGTGGCATTGGAAAGCACCATCACACATCGCATGCACAAAACATTGAGTTTATTAAGCACGCAGGAGTCAGGATTGTTAATGCAGTCATGAGATCTCGACCATGTGTGAACTCTGGCATCTTGTACCGTCTCATGTACCATTGCAGGTGTGTAGAGATGGATTCAATCCCTATAGTCATAATATTAAAGCGTGGAAGTGCACGGCTGGGGCAGTGGGAGATGGTAATATGCATTGCAATCGTAAGCCTAAGCATGGAACAAGCTAATAGACATGAGCAAATCAGGATCTCCCCTCTCCATGTACAATTTGGTTTTAATTATGAACATTATTGATGTAGTACACCAAGTGTTGCCATGATGAGCAACAAAGGGGATAGAAAGGTTAATTTGGGAAAAATTTGCATCATTTTAATTCATATCTCGATAATCTGGTCTGGTAAATCGCCTCCAAGCAACATTGTGGTTATCCAAGCCTCCTATGTCCTCGGAAAAGAGCTTCCTCATGGTATTTTTCTAAGGTCTCCACTTTCGCCTTATGGTCCCTCATCCCCTTCAATTTGTGAAACATCGAAGTCAGCACTAGCACGTAGAATGGAATCTCATGAGACAACACAAGGAAAAGTTGGTGAAATGGACGTCAATGATTCTGAAAACTAGCAGCGAATGTTTATCCGACTCTTTTCTCCCAATTCAACCATCTCCTTCGCGTTAGACACCCTGGCCTAGCATTGAACCTTAATTGGGTAACTTTACGATGAAGTGGACACCCTCAAAAGCAAAAATGATGATTTGCAACGGAGATTGGAGCAGAGTGAAAGAGCCATAGACCCGCAACCATCTGTAGACAACGCTTGCTTGGCCTCAACGAACCAGTGGATGAGGAACAAAGTAACTGGACATCTGGATCCTAGGATGGAATTGTTAGAAACGATCTTTTTAAATGATAACACATGTTTTGCCTCTGTATTTGTTTCTCTGGCATATATTACCATCTATATACAATTCACAGTTGCAGTAGTGTTAGATTTTAGAACAAACATAAGACAATCCTTGTGTCTTGCTGGTAATTAGGCTTAATTCAGCCTTTTTTGAAAAGCTATGTAATTTTGAATCTCTCTTATGTAACTTAGTGGTCTTGACCACACCTTTTCAATAGAAAAATTTACCAGTTTCTGTAAAAACAAAAAACAAAAAATAAATCACTCTCTCAATGACATCTACATAATTTCCACGGCATTAGCTCAAAATAAATAAGGATAACATGCATGTACATTTCATCATGATTGAAATATTAATTAAAAAATAAAAATAATACACTTGTCTTTCATAAAATGAGTTCCAAGGCAGCTAACAGTGGGTGAACCATTTTCCTCCCAACCATCGGAAAATCCTTTGTGACTGCCAGATCACCAGGGTAGAGAAGAGTTGTCAAAGCTCCCAAATCACTCTTCTATTTACCACAAGATTCCAAACCAACCTAAAAAGCCAACAAAAGTGTAAAGTCTCGAGAAAGTACTCTGTACTTCCCTCCTCCATCTTGGTGTCTAATTCCACATGATAGTGCCTCTATCATCTCTCCATGGATCCTATGATAGTTGGGTTGCTCTTTTTTTCTCAAGAACTCCATTCTCTCCTCAAGAAGTCCCTTTTTCCTTCACCTTCTCTCCCTGATTCGAATTCTCTTTTTTTTTAATGAATGAAGGAGAGGGAAATGAAGAGTCCTAATCCAAATCTTTCCCTTCCTTAATGATAGGGATCAAGAGTCATAGTTGAACTCTCCTTGATTGCATGCATATCAGAATTAGTTTCTTCAATATAGGAGGTAGGTATTTAAGGATAGGAAATAATTACTTAAAGTAATTAATCACTTCACTAGGCTCATAATTGTAATATCACAAATATTAGGACATAACGTTAATATGACAGTCACACGAAAGAGGTTGTAGATAGGATATAATAGTAACCATGAGACATAGGTCAATTCCACCCCTTAAACTCTCTTACCTTTCCCCTACGGTGGACTCATAGATCCATCGTTGTTTCCTCCCTCCAGTCAAATTTGGAACCTTTCATTATATTTTCAATGGTCATGTTTATATGTCTTTGAAATCACCATGGTAAGTCTACCTCGTGGCATGAAACAAAACGTAGTAATGAAAAACATAATTACAATATAAACAAGATCAAGTTCAAAGGGTTGAGAATGGAGTATTACAGATGGTACCCAGTGTAAACCCATTATCGTTGATTATGACATCGATTATGGCCATGGTCATAGTATGGACATTCAGTGAGTGATGAAGGAGCATCGCTCCACCTCAGCAACGCGCCAACATTCCAACACATCAACGCGCATTCAAGGAGGGGAGAGGCGCCAACCCTCTCATTTTGCCCAAAATTTAAAATTTAAAATTGTATCTTTAATGCAATTAAATGTTGTAAGGTTGTAAGGGTCGAGTTACTTGCCTTTGTACAGGTAGGAGATAAGGTCACCTTTAATGGCTGACAGGTTGATGGCTCTGGATTCAATTCATACTAGATGGGCATTAAAGAAACTTCAATGTATTATATGAGGTTAGGTGAGTTGGAGGGAGAGCTCGAGGAGCCCCAGATTTTGTAAAAATATCATTGTATCGAAACGCATGGGAGAGTTTTTAGGAAGAGGAGGATGAGCAAGTAGAGAGCTCAGGAGAGGAGAGTCGAGAATCAGTTGCAGTCCGAGATTTTATACACATTGTAAACATACATTCATGTTAATAAAAAAGAGAAGTTTTTCCTGCATATGATTCTGTGTATGTTTATGTGGTTCATGAATGATTATCTATATGTGTGTTTTGAGTTTATGTTGTAGATGTATGTGATAGGTTTCATCTGCATTAGTAATATAGACTTCTCTATCTTTGTTGAGGTTGTTATATTGTTCTGGATTATTTAGGCTGTGAAAGGAGTGCACAACAGAGCATTAGAAGCTCTGTAGCCAGCGCAAGGAGTGCGCATCTAAACTCTGTTGAGTCAAAGAAGAATGTGCCAGGAGGGCACACCAGAGAAATCACAACTCAAGAGAGACCTCAAGGTTTCTTAACACCTTAGAGGAGAAACTGTGTAGAGGAGGCACAAAGAGATAGATTCATTGAGAACTTTGTAGAGCTCTGCCAGGTGGGCATTGAGCAGGTATAGGTGTGCACAGAAGAACTCTATTTCAAGTTCAGAGAGAGAGAGAAGAGGAGTGTCAAAGAGAATACATTCACATAGTTGTTGAATACTCTGTAAGCTCAACAAAGAGTTCTTTGAGCAAGTGTGTAACACCCCATGTTTTGAACCCCCACTTTAAATAATGTATTGATACAATGTTGAGAGGCCAGAGTGTCCAAACAATTATTAAAAGGCTAGTGTGCCCAAGACATGTAATGTTTTTATCATTATTAATAATAAATACATCGTTGGTTGCTAGACAGACAAGGACTAGAGTTATAGGGGGCTATGATTCCACAAGAGAGGGGGCTTGAAGGGCTAAGTGTTTATTTATATTTTAATTACCCTTTTTGTCTAAGGGAAGGGATCGGTTGCATGAGCTTCTTGGGGAAGGCCAGGAGGTTCTTGATTTCCCCACGAGGTAACTTAAACATGCCTCTGGTATGATGGGGGGGTTCGACTGATGGCTCGTTCGCTGATTCACTTTACATTCACTCATTTTTCCCTCATGCACTCCCATGCACGCACTTACCCATCCATTGATCCATCCTCACCTGCGTTTTTGGCTTGGGGGAAGGGAACCAAACTGCTGAAGAATTAGCCACGGGATAGTTGGCTGTAGTGGTTGCTGGTGTGATCCAGTGATGACTTAGGGCCTGCATGCCTGAGATGCATTGGCATGTGCCCTGTTTTTCTCACAACTGCGAGTCCTGAGAGTTCCAGCATTGAGATTCCGGACCAGCTGTGCTAGAGGCCCTTGAAAAAGGAGAAGGATTGTCTGAGGGATTGCGTGGTAGAGAAGGGTGGAGGTCCATTCTCTTGGGGCGGTACAGGCTAGGTAGAAGAGAGTTGGGTACTTGGATTGTTGTGGGTGTTGGGAAACCTGTGAGATCTTGAGAGCTGACTAGTTTGGGAACCCAAGTACACTCTGGATCCGTCCTTGTGGATTCATAGCCCTGGATCAGGGGTGACACTACTATTGAGATTTGGAGCAGTGGTGTCTACAGTTGGGTGGAACATCCTTGGTCTGCAGCCAGTTGGTGTCATCTTTCATAAAGATAAGTGCTCTCTCTTATGGTATCATTTACATGTATATGAATGTATTTTTCGTTGTATATTTAATTATCGTTTAATTGAATCTTTAGACTATGCATGCTTGCTGGCTACTGTTGTGCATGTCGTTAAAGTCTTTTCTTTTATGCATCCTTAAATTTTAAAAAGGTATCCGTAAGAGAAAGAAGTCCAAGGCCAGGCTTGAAGGTAGCGTACCCCGACCTGTGGGTGGTTGGGTATGTTACAGTTTGGTATCAGAGCTTTTGGTTGAAACATCGGGCCAGTATGGGCTGGGTCTATTGGGGAGAGTCTCGTAGTTATAGATTGAACTCTAACCATGGAGTTGAAAAGCTCGGGAGGAATGGCGTTGCAGAATCTACACAGGAGATAGAACATCAGAGACCCGTGCTAAGGGGTTCGAAGGATCGTGACTGTCCCCTTTGAATTCGGGAGCGATCGCCATTGTAGGATCAGGAGAGATCCAAGATCATCCGATGAAAAGGAAGCAAGGGTTAAGGTCACAACCATCGGATCCCATAGGAGAGACAGGTGGCGCGAGATCCACAACTCCAGAAGTTTGTGGATGAGGAGGAGGTGAAATAACCGAAGTAGATCCTTACCGTCGATCACCCAGAGGTACGTGTCAATAGATCAATAACTCCGGAGAAATCTGTTCGAGAGGTTTTTGGTTGAGATTTGAAACTCCCGAAGCCCGAAGAGTCGGAGAGCCGAAGTAACTCTCGATCGTCTGGTCATCCGAAATAGATCTCAGTCGTCGTATCTTCTGAAGTAAATCTCAAGCATCGGATCGTCCGAGGAGAATCTAGGTCATCTGATCCAGAAGAGACATGGCATAAATCTATGGATTTTAGGTGAAGGCCCGAAGTAAGCCTCAATCGTCTGATTCAAGAGGACATGCGACATAATCCCATGTACTTCGAGGAGGTGTGAAGTTTGAGATTTCTGAAACCTGAAGACCCGAAAGGATCTCAACCAATGATCTGTCGAGAGCCACGCGTCACTAGATCCAGGGCTTCGGATAAAAGCCAGTGGGGCCAGACAAGTTTTAAAATTGGATATTTTCGAAGTCCGAAGACCCGAAGTAAGCCTCAACCGTAAGATTAGGGAGGGCACGTGGTGCAGATCCGTGAACTCCAGGTGAAGACCCGAAGTGAATCTTAGTCATTCGATCCAGGAGGACACATGGCGACAGATTGGCCAGTTCAGGAATGCGAAGTTCGGGAGAATTGGAAGTTTTCTAGTATGGAAACTCCCAAAATCTCGAATCCCGAAGAGTCGAAGTGATGGGGCATGATGACGTCACCTAGAGGTGACGTGGACCCCGAAATTTTTCAAAGTGATGTGGCTTGTGGACATCACCTAGGATGACATGGACACATGGGATGTGTGCCATGTGTCAGTAGTTTTTTATCATTTGGAGTATTGAAAAGTCAGTTAGAACGTGACACGTGTCACCCGCTTGATTAGGCCACATGTCTGCTTCCAGCATTTCGCCACGTGGCGACAGAACGTGTAGTATGGAGATTGGGCACTCCAGAGGGGAAAGATGTGACAGGTTGCGTTGGGTCGACAACTCTCGAAGGCCGGAGTACATATCGATCGTTGATTCCAAAAGACACACGTCGAAGGATCGTCGTCTTCGGGTGAAAGCACTCTAGGAGAAAGTGCGAGAGGAAAGTTTGAAACTTCTGAAGGCCAAAGAGCCGAAGCGATTCACAGCCATTGATCTATGGGAGGACACCCGTCGACAAATCATGAACTACGGGTAAAAGAGTTCTGGGAGGAGGCAAACGAGGAAAGTTGAGCCTCCCGAAGCACGGAGTCCCGAAATGGATCTCGATCGTTGATCGAGAAAGAGAACGAGGACCGTTGATCCGATCCTGGTTGAAAGTTCTGAAGTCCCAAAGCTCTGGACAATCGCTTTTTCAGCTAAGCGCAGGGTCATGGCCGTGGTCATATGCAGATTGAGAGCCGAGGGAAGGAGGGCTAAGGGATGAATTGATTTTCTTCGAGACAAAAAAGTGTTAAGGAAGGATTTAGCCGTGGTCACCTGGGAAGATGGTTTGAAGGAAGCGCTTACGCAAGATGAAATTTTGTGTCAGCCAAGGATAACAGGACACTGTTATTTTTAAAGAATGGGGATATGATCTCCATGAACAAAAAAAAAGAAAGAAACATGTAGCATGGTTTAGCAGTTTTGTTTATCGTATGCATAATTCTAACAAAATGGTCGCTTGCACATTTTGCAGAATTAAGGGATCTAAACACATCAACTCAGGATGTGTATTGAGGAAATGGAAAAAGGCGATGGAGCCTCCAGTCGGGATAAGGAGGCTGAAGGCTAGATACCAGAGTTGGTAATGCAGAGATAGAGTCCAGTGGATGCAAGGGAAAAGAAGAGCAAGAAACGTTAATAGAAACGTCAAGAAGCCTGAAGATGGAAGTGCAGAGCTACAAAGAAGACAACGAGAGACTGATGAGAGAGCAAATTCAGATAAATGCTCAAGTTTTGCAAAGCTTAAATTAGTTGTAGAGACAAACGAAGAAGGGATCAAATGCAAAACAAGAGGAAGAAGGCAGGTGCCATGAAAGAAGGGATGATCGTGGAAGAGCTAGTTATTCTAGAAGTGTTAGTAGAGCTCATGGACACCACTCACCTCCTTACTTAGAAAGAAAGTTTTATACATCGAAAGATACCGCAAGCAATCCAAAGGTGTCTCATGTTAGACACCAAAGAAGGAAACAAGAGGTAAATAGTTTGCAAGGAGAGTTGAGGAAGCTCAAGCCACCTTCCTTTGAGGGTGAAAGAGAAAGGGAAGATGATGTCGAAGCATGGTTGCTTGGGCTCAGGAGATATTTTTAGTTGCATAACTATTCGTCCAACCTGGAAGCCAGGATTGCCACCTACCATTTACATGGGAAAGTTGCAATGTGGTGGGACCAACTGAAGCAAGTGGAACATGTTAATGAAAGTAAGAACACTTGGAAGTAGTTCAAGAAGTACTTCCAGAAGGAGTAAGTCTTAGAACATTTCTATGACAAGAAAATGCAGGAGTTCTTTGAACTCCGATTGGGAAGCATGACTATGGCAGAGTACGAGAAGAAGTTCTTGGGACTGTTAAAGTATGTCAGGTTCATTGGTGATGAGAAAGTGAAAATACAGAGATTTCTAAGTGGACTACCAGCCTTTTATAAGGAAAAGATCAAGTAGGATGAACCCAAGACCTTGACAGAGGCCATCAGGAAGGCTAAATACATGTATGAGCAAGGCGAGGGAAGAGAATCTCTGCAGAAATCTTGGAAGGACAAGAAAAATGCGAAGTCCGATCAGAGGAGGA
Source organism: Picea engelmannii (assembly GCA_009831015.1). NCBI lineage: Eukaryota > Viridiplantae > Streptophyta > Pinopsida > Pinales > Pinaceae > Picea > Picea engelmannii. The sequence goes on from ML777184.1 coordinate 849,748, forward strand.
AAGGATTCAAACCTCCCTTCAATTAGAATGAGCCTAATAGGAATCATCAAGATCAGTATGCTAAGGGAGATTTCAAGAAGGAAGATTCCTTGGGAAAAAGGGAAGACCACCAATCCAATGCTGGGGATGCAAGGAAGATCACCTGTACAAGGATTGCCCACACAGAAAAGACAGAGTGAAGACTGTGCACAACATCCAAGAGGCTACAACAGTCGAAGATATGGGAAGAATCTATGCAACTTTAAATGATCGACAAGCAAAGTACCAGTCCAATATGATCAAGGTGGAAGGTAAGATCATAAATCAACCTATTGTTGTTTTGATTGATTCAGGCGCAAGTCATTGCTACATTGATCCTAAGATAGTGGATAGATTACATTTGGAGAAAAGTAAACTTGGAAAATCAATTTTGGTTCAGTTAGCCACTGGAACCAAAAGAAGAATCCATGATATGGTCAGAAGTTGTTCCATAAGTCTTAATGGCGTGAATACTAGTATTGATCTAAATATCATACCATTGGGGTCTTATGATATTCTGATTGGAATGGATTGGTTGGACAAGCATCATGTTGTCCTAGATTGTCATAACAAGACATTTACATGTCTTGATGGAAATGGAAAACAGAGCACTGTGAAAGGAGTTCCAAGACCCATCTCTATAAGGAAGATTTCGGCCTTACAGCTAAAAAGATGTTTTAGGAAAGGATGTCAATTGTATGCAGCTCATGTGGAAGAGCCAGATAATACAAAGGGGCCAAGCCTCGAATATTTCTCGGTACTACAAGAATTTGAAGATGTATTCCAAGAAATACCCGGATTGCCACCAAGAAGGGAGATAGATTTCTCAATTGATTTAGTGCCAGGAGCTGCCCCGGTGTAAAAAACACCTTACAAAATGAGCACACCAAAGTTAAAAGAATTACAAATGCAATTGGAGGAATTGTTGAAGAAAGGGTACATACGTCCAAGTGTTTCACCTTGGGGAGCACCAGTACTTTTTGTCAAAAAGAAGGATGGAACCTTGAGGCTGTGTATTGACTTTCAACAATTGAACAAGTACACTATAAAGAACAAGTATCCTCTACCCCGAATAGATGACCTCTTTGATCAGCTAAGAGGAGCAAAGATATTTTCAAAGATTGATCTGAGGGCAGGATACCATCAGGTAAGAATCAAGGAAGAAGACATTCATAAGACAACCTTTAGGACCAAGTATGGGCATTATGAATTTGTAGTGGTGCCATTTGGACTGACCAATGCATCAACTGTCTTCAAGTGCTTAATGAATGGCATATTCAGGAATTATTTGGATAAGTTTGTCATAGTATTCATGGATGACATACTTATCTATTCTAAGTCTAAAGAGGAGCATGAACACCACTTAAGACTGGTATTGCAAGTACTAAGAGAACATCAATTGTATGCCAAGTTGAGTAAGTGTTTTTTTTATCAAAAGAAGATCCATTACTTGGGACACATTATTTCAAAGCAGGGCATAGCAGTAGATCCAAAGGAGATCGAAGCCGTTAGAGGATGGCCAACACCCAGAAATGTGTCAGATGTCAGATCTTTTATGGGATTAGCTGGCTACTACAGAAGGTTCATAGTAGGGTTCTCTAAGATTGCTTATCCCATCACTTCTTTGCAAAAGAAAGGAACAAAATTTGAATGGACACTCAAGTGTGAAAATAATTTTAATCTGTTGAAGGAATTACTTACTAGTGCACCTATGTTAAATATTGATGACCCAAATGAAAGTTTTGTGGTATGTACAGACGCATGTAAGGAAGGACTTGGGGGAGTCCTCACGCAAAATGGACATGTCATTGGATATGAGTCCAGAAAGCTTAAGAAACATGAGAGGAACTATGCCACACACGACTTGGAACTTGCTGCCATTGTTCACGCCTTGAGGATGTGGAGGCATTATCTCATGGGGAAGAAATTCAAATTAAGGACAGACCACATTGGCCTGAAGTATCTTTTTGAACAACCAACCTTAAATGCCAGGCAAACAAGATGGTTTGAATTTCTAAGTGAATATGACTTCGATATCAAGCATATCAAGGGAAAGGAGAATAAAGTTGTCGATGCACTTAGTAGAAGAGTGCATCTCATGAAAGCTATTGTTGTCAGTATACATAAGTCAGACTTGAAGAATAGAATTTTAGATGGTCTTGTTACATATCAACATTAGCTACAGGTAAAGGAAAGCTTACAACAAGGAGATGTACAACAGAAAATAAAGGAGTATGAGATAAAGGAAGACAGACTACTCTTGCATAAAAATACAATCTATGCTCCTAGTTCTGGAGAACTGAGGGATTTGGTGCTGAAGGAAATGCATGATGTTCCTTATACTGGACATCCCAGTTACCAGAAAACAATTACAGTGGTAAGAAGCTAGTTCTTTTGGCCCGGGAATGAAGAAGGATGTTGTTGATTACATCACTCGATGTATGGAATGTCAAAAGGTGAAGGTTGAGCATTGGCACCCAGCAGGTTTGTTGCAACCATTACCAATTCCAAAGAAGAAATGGGAAGTGATCACCATGGATTTCATCACAAGATTACCCAAAATGAATAAGCAACATGATTCAATCATGGTGGTGGTTGACAAATTAACAAAGGCTACTCATTTTGTGCCTTTGAAGACAACACATACAACGACTAATATTGCAGAAATTTTCATGAAGGAAGTTGCTAGGTTGCATGGGATACCTAGGACAATCGTCTCGGACAGAGATATGAAGTTTACCTCCAATTTATGGAGGGGGTTGTTTAAAGGATTTGGCACCAATATAAACTTTAGCACAACATATCATCCCTAGACATATGGGCAAACAAAGAGGGTCAATTGAATAATTGAAGACATGTTGAGAATGTATGTGATGGATAAGCCATATAAGTGGGAAGATTACTTACACTTGGTTGAGTTTGCATATAGTACTGGTTATCAAGTTTCATTGAGAATGAGCCCATTTGAAGCCTTGTATGGTAGGATATGCGATACTCCAGTAAGTTGGGACAAGGAGATGCGATACTCTAGTAAGCTGGGACAACCCAACAGATAGAGTGGTACTTGGGTCAGAGTTGCTCAAGGACATGGAAGACCAGGTGGTCAAGATCAAGTAAAATTTAAAGGCAACTCAGGATAGAAAAAAAGTCTATGCATACAAGAACATGATAGCTAGAGAATTTAAAGTAGGGGAGCATGTACTTTTGAAAGTGAAGCCCAAGAAAAGCTCTTTGAAATTGGGTAGTTGTACAAAGCTGTCAGCTAGATTTTGTGGTCCATTTGAAATATTGGACAGAATAGGGCCAATATCATACATGCTTGCATTGCCTGCTTCCATGAATGTGCATAATGTATTTCATGTCTCTTTACAAAAGAAATATGTACATGATCCTAACCATGTTATTGATTGGCATCTGATTCAGGTAGAGACAGAGGGAGATTTTTAGGTTCAGCCAGTACGGGTCTTGGATAGAAAAGTCAAAATGCTCTGGAATCGAGTCCTGACGATGCTACTTGGGAGCATGAAGATGCCATGCGGGCAGAGTACTCGCAGTTTTTTGAATAAATTTGACATTTTGATCTCTATTTTGTGTATGCACTAAGGACAGTGCCAAAATAAGGGGGAGAGGATGTAACACCCCAGGTTTTGAACCCCCGTTTTAAATAATGTATTGTTATAGTGTTGAGAGGCCAGAGTGCCCAAAAATTTATTAAAAGGCCAGTGTGCCCAAGACATGTAATGTTTTTATCATTATTAATAATAAATACATCGTTGGTTGCTAGACGGACAAGGACTAGAGTTATAAGGGGCTATGATTCCACAAGAGAGGGGGCTTGAGGGGCTAAGTTTTTATTTCTATTTTAGTTACCCTTTTTGTCTAAGGGAGGGGATCGATTACGTGAACTTCTTGGGGAAGGCCAAGAGGTTCTTGATTTCCCCACAAGGTTACTTAAACCCGCCTCTGGTCTGATGGGGGGGGTCGACTGATGGCTTGTTCATTGATTCCCTGTACATTCACTCATTTTTCCCAAATGCACTCCCATGCACGCACTTACCCATCCATTGATCCATCCTCACCTGCATCTTGGGTTGGGGGAAGGGAACCGAACTGCTGAAGAATTAGCCACGGGATAGTTGGATGTAGTGGTCGCTGGTGTGATACAGTCATGACCCGGGGCCTGCATGCCTAAGATGCATTGGCATGTGGCCTATTTTGCTCACAACTATGAGTCATGAGATTTCCAACATTGAGATTCTGGACCAGCTGTGTTGGAGGCCCTGGAAAAAGGAGAAGGATTGCCTGAGGGACTACGTGGCAGAGAAGGGTGGAGGTCCATTCTCTTGGGGCGGTACAGGCTAGGTAGAAGAGAGCTGGGTACTTGGATTGTTGTGGGTGTTGGGAAACCTATGAGAGCTTGAGATTTGACTGGTTTGGGAACCCGAGTACACTCTAGAACCGCCCTTGTGGATTCATAGCCCTAGCTTGGGGGTGACATTGCTGTTGAGATTTGGAGCAGTGGTGTCTACGGTTGGGTTGAACGTCCTTGTTTTGCAGCCAGTTGGTGTCATCTTTCATAAAGATAAGTGCTCTCTATTATGGTATCATTTACATGTATATGAATGTATTTTCTGTTGTATATTTAATTATCATTTAATTCAATCTTTAGATTATGCATGCTTGTTGACTACTGCTATGGATGTCGTTAAAGTCTTTTCTTTTATGCATCCTTAAATTTAAAAAAGGTATCGGTAAGAGAAATAAGTCCAAGGGTGGGCTTGAAGGTAGCGTACCCCGACCTGTGGGTGGTTGGGTATGTTACAAAGTGTAAGGAGTGCACAGGACCAACAACTTCTGAAGTGTTGGTGAATTTGAAGAAAACCCAAACTTACTGAACACTATGAGGAAGAGGCTCTGCAAGGTGTGCATTGAGCAGGAGGCTGCCAGGAGGGCACTAGGAAATCCTTTTGAAGAAAGCTGAGGGCCAATTCCCTTGGAAGGGCGAGCGATTTCAAACCTCGGGATAGAGAGTGCAAGTGTGCACAGAGACTCTGCAAGTCGTGCAGAGGCCAAGGGACCTTTACCGGTTCAAGTTGTGGAAACAACGCAAGGAGTGCGCAGAGGCAAACTTTCCAAGTGCCAAAGCTCAAGGAGAGATGGTGTTTTCAAGAGTGCAAGCGAGACCCAGAATAGTCGGGCTCGCGGGAGAAATATCAAAGGCCGTAGCCTTTGACACTTACAAATTTTCCCAATTCGGGAGAAATTCAAAACTCAGGAGGGGGAAGCAACAACTGTCGTTAGATCAACTACAGAGAAAGAGATCTGGGTCGTCGAATTCCACGTCCAAACAGAAGGAGCGTGCAGAGGAGAGGAACAAATCCCATTTGTCAGATCTGAGCGCGTGGAGCAATAGTTGTTGCATCCAGAGGTAAGTGCACGAGTCTTAAGTCCTTTGAAAGTGCACAAGAGAGTCGACTCACGAAGTCCCAAAGTGGATCGGGATCACCATCGTCAAGCAAGACACGTGGTGGAGGCTCTGAGACTCTGGAGCGGAATTACTCTAGGAGTTCTCGGACAAATAGAGTGTGAAATCACCGAAACTCCGAAGAGTGGAGTAGATCCTGACCATTGATCGTCGGGAGGCACGTGGTGGCAGGAGGTTAACTACGGAGGAGAGCCACTCCATAGTTATTGGAGAGTGGAGGTGCAAGGACTTGCAAAGCTCAAAGTCGCGAGGTAATCCCAGTCGTCAGTGAAGGGGGACGCATGGCAGAAGATCTGCCAGTCCGGAGAAAAACCACTCCGAGAGAAAATGGAGAAGTGTTTCAGAATTTCCCGAAGCGTCGGAGCCTGAAGCAATTGTGGGCCTTTGATTTGAAGAAGAAGCATGGACCGTTGATCCACGAGGGCATGCGTGGAGGATAGAGATTCACTTCGTTATAAAGCCACTCCAGAGTATTTGTGGAGTGTACATGCGAATTCGACTGAAGCCCGAATTCCGAAGAGAGATTGAATCGTCAATCTCTAAGGGGATCGAGGATCGTCGATCCTGTTTCGGCGGTTTCAAAGGGTTGTGACTCTGGAAGAGTTGGTCGCAGCATAAAGTAAAAACACTCAGAGCCCGGAGCTAAGAAGCACCCTTTGGATAGGCACTTGATCACAGTCGGAGGTCATATGAGAAGAGGGGGCCTAGCAGAAGGAGCTAGCACCAGTTATTCAAAATTCAAAAGGAAAACATGGGCTTAGAAGAAGCCCGCGGGTTTTCATAAAACATGTACCTTAGGAGAAAAGGGGTCTGTGTAAATTGTCTTGGGTTCCAGCAGGGGCCCGAAGAGCCAATTCGGCTTAGTAAATTAAACGATCCTATAACGGAAGGTCGAGCAGCCCCGAGGGAGAATAGGGGGGTCTGCGTTAGGTGGTATCAGAGCCGAAATTTGCTTGCAGACAACAGGCAAGGGAGACAAGGAGATAAGATGATAACATCAAGTAGTATTCGAAGCTAAAGTTCGCATGTAGATAGCAGGTGAAGGAGACAGAGTATTGATGCTCTGTGAAAAGACTGTTGCAGGGTGTGCAACAAGAAATTGAACAACTAGGTGAGTTGTAGGAGAAGTTGGAGATGCTCTCGAATGTAGAGTAATCCATAGACTTTCCAGGAGGGAAAACAGAGGGTGAAAATGGCTACTGAAGGCCATGAACGTGGTCGGAGAGAAGGCCACTAGCAAAAAAGCAAGCCAGAGATGGATCTGGAGCTCAGGGAAATAAGAGAAAAGATGGAGAGGCTAGCATTGAGGATGCAACAGGAGGAAAAGGTACACTGGAGGTACGAATGGCCTCTGAACATGAAGGCAAAATGGCATGTTCAAAAGTTGTTGGCCAGAAAGAAATGGCAGGTAGTGAGTAGGTGGCTAAGGGAAGTTGAAAACCTCAGTGACACAGAAGAGGAGATGGTTTACATCTGTGAACCAGAAGTTGGAAGAAACCTCAATGATGAGGAGAGAAGATCCAACGAAGATCTTGTAGACTACCAGGAGGGTAGTGATGAAATTTCAAATTGTCAGGTGGGCAATGAGATAAGATCAGTTGATCTCATAGACTGCTAAGACGACAAAAGAGAAATCCCAGATTGCCAGGTGGGCAAGGGAGAAGAGAGGAACTCAACTGAGAGTTCAGATCAACAAGTGGTGCTAACAGGTGAAAACGAGGCAACGAAAGGGCCTCATTCATATGAAGATTCATGTGGAGTTGCAGACCATGTGAATGAAGATGATGAGAAGTTAAATACTTCCATCACAGAGGAGGAGGATCAGAGGAGTGTTCTAATCGTTGGGGGAATTCGAATATTCTTGCCTAACAGTCCAACAAAGGCTAGTACGAGTGTTGCACATGAGGAGATGATGCAGCATGAATCCAAGAGGGAGGCCATGGGGCCTAATGATTTTAAAACTAACTGTGTCTGTGATGCAGGTGCAACAGAGGAAAGATAGCCAACAAGGACTGTCAAAGAGAAGGAGAAGGAGAAGACACTGATGTCTTCCCCAACAGAAAAAAGGCGTATTCAGATGAATTGCTCAGTCAATGGAAGCAAGAGATGAAGATGTTGGAGGATTGTTTGAACAATCCAGAACCATAAAAGGATTGCTAGGATGCAGTCATGCAAAGGGAGACATGATGCCAGCATGAGGAGCAGCTGGAGGAAGCTGGAGTTGAACCAGCACAAAAGGAGTTGACAGAAGCTAATCTCTCAGAGGAGGAAGCTGAGAAGCAGCTCAGTGATGAGACTGCAGAACTGGAGTTTGCAGCAGGGTGGCAAGCTAATGCCACAGAAGAAGAAAACAACATGGGGGATCATGATGATCTTCCCTTTGATGTGTATAAGGATGAGGAAGTGCAACAGAGAAGGCTGCCAAAGAGCCAGCCAACATAGCAGCTGGAAGAGGTCATTAAGGAGGTAAGGAGACTGATGTTGATCTCAACACAAGAAACTGCCAACAAGGAGAAGCTGAGTAGAAGGAAGCCTGCAAGAGCAGCAGGGAAGCAACAACAAAGCAAAGGAGCAAGTGGACAACTCCAAAGGAGAGTTTGGGATCCAGGGGGATTTCAACAGCAGAGAAAAGGGAGCCATGAGAAGGAGCTCATGATTTTCCCAGCAGTGGAGTATGATGCAGGAGCAACACGCCAACTTTCCAACACATCTCGTGCATTGAAGGAGGGGAGAGGTGCCAACCCTCTCATTTTGCCCAAAATTTAAAATTTAAGATTGTATCTTTAATGCAATTAAATGTTGTAGGGTTGTAAGGGCCGAGTTACTTGCCTTTGTACAGGCAGGAGATAAGGTCGCCTTTAATGGTTGACAGGTTGATGGCTCTAGATTCAATTCGGACAAGATGGCCATTAAAGAAACTTCAATGTAATAGATGAGGTAAGGTGAGTTGGAGGGAGAGCTCGAGGAGCCCCAGATTTTGTAAAAATCTCATTGTATCGAAACACATGGGAGAGTTTTTAGGAAGAAGAGGATGAGAGAGTAGAGAGATCAAGGGAGGAGAGCCAAGAGTCAGTTGCAGTCTGAGGTTTTGTACACATTGTAAACAAGCATTCATGTTAATGAAAAAGAGCAGTTTTTCCTGCATATGATTCTGTGTATGTTTATGTGTTTCATGAACGATTATTTGTATGTGCGTTTATGAGTTTTTGTTGTAGATGTATGTGATAGATTTCATCTGCAGTAGGAAGATAGACTTCTCTATCTTTGTTGAGGTTGTTATATTGTTCTGGATTCTTTAGGTTGTGCCAGGAGTGCACAATAGAGCATTAGAAACTATATAGCTAGCGCAAGGAATGCGCATATGAACTCTATCGAGTCAGAGAAGAACGTACCAGGAGGGCACACTAGAGAAGTCACAACTCAAGAGAGGCCTCAAGGTTATTGAACACCTTAGAGGAGAAATTATGCAGAGGAGGCACAGAGAGACAAAGTCACTGAGAACTTTGTAGAGCTCTTCCAGTGGGAATTGAGCAAGTGCATGTGTGCACAGAAGAACTTTGTTTTGAGTTCAAAGAGAGAGAGAAGAGGAGTGTCAAAGAGAAGACATTCACAGAGTTGTTGAATACTCTATAAGCTCATGAAAGAGTGCTTTGAGCAAGTACAAGGAGTGCACAGGACCAACACCTTCTGAAGTGTTGGTGAAGATGAGGAAAACCCAGAGTTATTGAACACTCCGAGGAAGAGGCTTTGCAAGGTGTGCACAAAGCAGGAGGTTTCCAAGAGGGCACTAGGAAATCCTTTTGAAGAAATCTGAGGGCCAAGTCCCTTGGAAGGCCAAGTGATTTCAAACCTTGGGAGAGAGAATGCAAGTGTGCAAAGAGACTATGTAAGGCATGCAAAGGCCAAGGGACCTTTACCGGTTCAAATTGTGGAGACGATGTAAGGAGTGCGCAAAGGCAAATGTTCCAAGTGCCAAATCTCAAGGAGAGACAGTGTTTTCAAGAGCGCAAGTGAGACCCAGAGTAATCAGGATCGCAGGAGAAATATCAAAGGCCACAGCCTTTGACACTTACGAATTTTCCCAATTCGGGAGAAATTCAAAACTCAGGAGGGGGAAGCAACAACTGTCGTCAGATCAGCTGCAGAGAAAGAGATCTGGGCCATTGAATTCCACGTCCAGATAAGAAAAGCGCGCAGAGGAGAGGAATATATCCTATCCGCCGGATCTGAGCACGTGGACCAACCGATCTGAATTTTATGAGCAGAACGAAATGAATACAAATTATTAATAAATTCTTAACACAAAATAATAGAGATACAGTAAAACTAGTTTTCTATTCAATAATGAAATAAGCTAAAACTGTAAAATGTAGTGGAAACAAGCTTGCTGGAATGGTGGCGGCTTATCTCTGAAAAGAGATGTGACGGTTGCGCTCATTCACAATAAGATGATTATAATGAGGCTCTGAAGGCCTTTTACAATAAATAGGAATGTCAAAAACCCTAGACATCCAAAAACCTAACCCTAGGAGATGAGGCACCAAAAGTCATGTGGGCCCCGTTTGGGTAAGTTAGTACATTAACTTCCCGGGGTCGTAACATTTGCATACGATCTCCGTTTTAGGTGTATGATAGCCCATTGGAAAGGTATCATCGAGGAGATTCATTTTGGGGCCTCAAGCATGCCATAGGTTAACATTGAGAAGCTCGATCCCGAAAAATCTTCATTTAGGCCCTCAAAATGGCCCCGAAAGTGAAAACTGTCAAAAATAGTAAATTGCCAAAATTGCCAGAAAATTGTTTTGAGCCAGTTGGAAAAAGTGGGTGGCCACTGATATTCATTTGGATCAATCCTCCCTCCTTAGGAAGTGATGGTCTCCATTGCATTGAGTTCCCCCATTAGATGAAGAAATTTCTATTGAATTTGGCCCCGGGTGAGCCACTTGCCTTGGTGTAGGAGCTACCCTACTTTGACGACTCGATAAAGCTGGATCCTTTGTTGTCGAGTTCCCTTGATCCATGTGTCCACAATATAATCATTGGATGTCTATTGGATGTAGTCAGGGTTGAGATCTGTTGGTTTTAGGTGTTTTGCTACGTCTAAGGTGTCCAATAATGGTGGGAAATAAGAGCGAAGGAGATCCACGTTGAACACTAGGTGCAGGCCAAGGAAAGGAGGAATGTTGAGCTCAAAAGCATTATCCCCCACGGCCTTGGTGATGGTGTACGACCCATAACGAATTGGGCGAAGCTTCCGATGGGATCCTATAAGGCATTCTTTCTGCAAGTGCAACCAAACTTTGTCTCCCACCTGAAACTTATGTGGCACCCGATGTTGATCATGGCATTGTTTGTACTTATCATTGGACTTCTATAGGATATCCTGAACCTGTTGGCGCATGTGTTGGATCTTCTCAATGAACCGAGTGGCTTTGTCAGCTTCAGTTGGAACATGATATGAGTCGGTCGAGGTGACCGCAAGGAGAAGTGCAACATCTATGGGACCCAATGGTTGGAATCCCAACCCCATCTGAAAGGAGTTGTGGTCGGTTGAGCTATGTAGGGCTCGGTTGTAGTTATGTTGGACATAGGGAAGGCTCTCATCCCATGTGCGAGGTTGCTTTGAATTATACATGCGAAGGATATGCACAACCATTCGATTTACGACCTCGGTTTGGCCATTTGTCTTGGGGTGTAAGGCCATGGATTTGGTTAGCTTGGTGTCCATGAGTGACCAGAGGCTCGACCAGAATGTGCTGAGAAATCGATTGTCCCTATCTGAGACAATGGTTTGTGGGAGTCCAAAATGTAACCCAAACTCGTTCAAAGAAGAGCGTGGCAGTGGCCTCTACTGTGATGCTCTTCTTGTAGGCAACCAAAATCGCCATCTTAGAAAAGCAGTCAACAACCACAAACACACAGTCATTTCCCCGCTTGGTGGATGGGAGGCCTGACATGTAGTCCATTGAGATGGATTCCCATGGCCTGTCAGGAGTAGGAAGAGGGGTGTACATGCCTTGTTTCTTAGTGGTTGGTTTGGCAATAACGCAGGTAGTGCAGGACCTGATATACTTGTTGACCTCCTGTCGGAGTTTCGACCAGTAGAAATGTTTTTGTAGCATCGCCACTGTCTTTTCGACACTGAAGTGTCCTGCCACCCAATTGTAGTGGGCTTCCCAGATCAGCTTCGCTCGCTCACTTGATGGAACACAAATATGGCCTAGACGACACAACAACCCATCCTGAAGATATAAATTATCGACAACTATGTTTGCACCCAACATTTGGTAGGTGGTGGCGAAGTTCGGGTCTGTCTCATAGAGTTGGGGCCATCCAGAGGTCTCATGGTTGCAAGAGTCTAGCACTGTGGTGAGTGCCGCGACTGGTGGTCTGCTGAGGCAATCAACGACGCGATTGGTGCTTCCTATTTTATACTTGATGTTGAGGTGGAATTGCTACAATTATGTGGACCACTTTTGATGGCGGTCATTCTGCAATTTTCCTTGTGTCTGCATAAACTGCAGTGGCTTATGATCAGTGTGGATGACTGTCTCCTTCCTAAGAATGTAATGTCTCCACTGGCGACAGGCTTACACAATGGAGTACAATTCTTTGTCATAAGTAGGGTACTTACGGACATCATCGGATAGTGTCTCACTGTGATAGGCCACAAGTTGGCCGTGTTGAGTGAGAACGATGCCCACAACATAGTCTGAAGCATCTGTCTCGATCTCAAAGGGATGTTGCAGGTCTGGTAGTGAAAGTACTGGGGATGAACACAAGTGCTGCTTCAAATCATCGAACACTTGTTGTTGGGATCGGTTTCACGCAAATTTTGCCTTACCACCACCCCTGGTGATTTGGCTGAGGGCCCATGCAATATGGGAGAATCCCAACACAAACCTGCGGTAGAAATTGGCAAGGCCCAAGAAGCTCGGAAGCTCAGTGAGTGTGGTTGGGCTGGCCAGTCATGGATGACTTGGATCTTGGCTGGATCCACATGTACACAATGCTGATCAATGATGTAGCCCAATTAATGGACCCTGTCCATGCCAAAGGAGCATTTTTCCAAGTTGACGTATAGCTTGTGTTGCCGCAGGGTGTGCAGAACCTGTTGAATATGCTGCAAGTGTTCGACCCAAGTCTTGTTGTAAATGAGAATGTCATCCAGATACACCACTACAAAATTATTGGTGAATGGTCGTAGGATATCGTCCATCATCCTCATGAAAGTGGCTGGAGCATTTGTCAAACCAAAAGGCATGACCAACCATTCAAAAAGGCCTTCCTTTGACTTGAAGGCGGTCTTCCATACATCTGTCTATTATGTCGGGACCTGGTGGTAGCCAGACTTTAGATCAATCTTACTGAAGTATTTAGCCCCCATGAGTTGATTAAAGAGGTCGTCGATTTGGGGAATCGGGTACTGGTTTCTGACTGTGATTTTATTCAGAGCCCGGTAATCAATGCAGAGTCGCCACGTTCCATCTTTCTTTTGTACTAGCACGATTGGGCTCTCGCAAGGTGATGAGCTCGAACAGATGTGCCCCTTGTGGAGCAGCTCTTGGATTTGTCGCTTGATCTCCTCATTCTCTAACAGAGAGTGACAATAGACTGGCCCATTGGGTAGCAGTGCAGCGGGGGTCAGATCGATGGGGTGCTTGACCTGGCAGTGCAGAGGTACCCCAATAGGTGAGGAGAAGATATCAGAGTATTCTTCCACGACCTTATCTACTTGCTTCTGTTGTGTGGAGAGGTCGGCCACAGAGACCCTGGATGTGGTTGTGATCTTTTGCTTATTCTGAGAGTGAATCATGAAGAAGACAAACTTCCCCGTCTTAGAGATGACCTTCCTGCATTGCTTAGCAGAGATCAAGGAAATGGCACTAGGTGGGACAGCCTCAGGTATCCTGTACAATTTCATGTTCAAAGTAATAATAACACTACGAGGCCTAGACTCTTATACATCATGACGTTTCCATAAATAAGGTTGGCCCAAAAGAACATCACAAAATACCTTGTCTTTGAAGGGCTTGATGTCGTATGACAGTCGACACTGTTGGTTGACGTGGAGATTGCTTCCTTGGTGGAGCCATCCAATGGTGTAGGGTTATGGGTGAGGCGTTGTGGGCAGGGCCAACCACTTGACGACCTCTACATAGATGAGGTTCTTCTGGCACCGCTATCAACGATGAAGTGCAGCGGGGTGCCTTTTACCCACATTTGCGAACGGAAGAGGCACTCTCCTTCCTCTGGCTTATCTGGTTCACCAGGATGGAGCTTGGTGGTAGCAACAGTGGCACTGGTCAATGATCTGTCTTCCCCTTTCTAGTTCTGGCTCAGAGTCAAAATTCGCATCTAATTCAGAGGCTTTCACTTCGGCCACCAGCGACTGCTTTCAGCGACAATCAACAGTGTTATGCCAAGGGCTCTTATGGAAGTCACACCACTTCCCGGTATCTTTCTTTGTCTTTCCAGTGTCCTTCTTTGATTACAGCTTGGACTGGTTGTCCTGATACTGTCCATCTTTGCTTTGTCCTTTGTTCTGTGGGTTGGGGCCACCCTTTTCTGGATTTTGTTGTGCGGGGTTCCTAGGCCCAAATTGTCGCGTCTTTTATTTGAGCTTTTGCTCGATTTTGATGGCATATTAGTAGGCCGCACCCAAGGATGAGATGTCTAGAAATTCCATTTTGGTCTGGATGTATCTATGCATAGCATCGCGATACTTGAGCACCAGATGTCACTATGAATCTTTGATACCCAGCTTGGTGCGCAAGGTATGGAAGATATTTGTGAAATCTGGCACTGCTTGGTCTCTTTCTTGTCATAGTGTGGTCCATTTGGTATATAAGTCGTCATAACTTCTGACAGGGTAGTATTGTTCCTTAATAGCATCCCTGAAGGAATCCCAGGTGGCTGTGACTGTAAATAATGAGGGTTCCTCTGTTTCCTTTTGCTCACAGAACATTTCCCACCAATCTTTGACATGGGGGACGGCTTTGAGGAGCGCAAAAGTAATATTTTATCTATTCGAGAAGTTATGGACAGAAAAATACCCTTCTAGCAAATTCAACCACTTGTCTACAACATCTGCGTCTATCTGACCTTCAAATATAGGAATATCGAAGTTTATTTGCACCTTGAAGGGGGTGGCGCCTCCGCTCAAAGAAGATGCGTTGCCTGTTGGTAGCCGCCGAAGGATTTGCGTGAAACTATCCATCATCTCGTTCCTCTATTGCATGAGGGCTTCCTCAATCAACAGTTTGAAAGGATATCCTGTCCCGTCATCTTTCTTTTATCCTGCCATGAGAGGTCACTTGGGCGTGCAAGAGCTTTTGTCCTCAAGAGAAACAAGCTCAAGACCCAACTCTTTGTACTCTGACCTCGTTGGGGACATGCATTAAGACGACAACGAGCAGACCATTCTGATACCACTGATCTAGATTTTATGAGCAGAATCAAATGAATATAGATTATTAACAGATTCTTAACACAAAATAACAGAGATACAGTAAAACTGGTTTTCTATTCAATAATGAAATAAGTTGAAACTATAAAATGCAGTGGAAACAAGCTTGTTGGAATGGTGGCGGCTTATCTCTGAGAAGAGATGTGATGGCTACGCTCATTCGCAAGAAGATGATTACAATGAGGCTTTGATGCCTTCAACTATTGTTGAGAAGCTCGATCCCGAAAAACCTTCATTTAGGCCCTCAAAATGGCCTCAGAAGTGAAAACTGCTAAAAATAGTAAATTGCCAAAATTACCAGAAAACTGTTTTGAGCCAGTTGGAAAAGGTGGGTGGCCACCATATCCATCTGGATCACCAACAGTCATTGCATCCAGAGGTAAGTGCACGAGTCTTAAGTCCTTTGAAATTGCACAGGAGAGTGGACTCATGAAGTCCCGAAGTGGATCGAGAACGCCATCGTCAAGAGAGACACATGGCAGAGGATCTGAGACTCCGGAGCAAAAGTACTTTGAGAGTTCTTGGACAAATAAAGTGTGAAATCACTGAAAATCCAAATAGAGGAGTAGATCACGACCGTCGATCGTGAAGAGGCACATGGTAGCAGGAGGTTAACTTCGGAGGAGAGCCACTCTAGAGGAATTGGAGAGTGGAGGTGCAAGGACTCGTGAAGCCCGAAGTTGAAAGGTCATTCTAGTCGTCCGTGAAGGGGGACGCGTGACAGAAGATCTACCAGTCCGGAGAAAAACCACTCCAGGAGAAAGTGGAGAAGTGTTTCAGAATTTCCCGAAGCGTCGCAGCCCGAAGCAATTATGGGCCATTGATCTGAAGAATAAGCGTGGAGGAGGGAGATTCACTTCGTTATAAAGCCACTCCAAAGTATTTGTGGAGTGTACATGCCAATTCGGTTGAAGCCCAAATTCCAAAGAGAGATTGAATCGTCGATCTGAGAGGGGAACGAGGACCGTCGATCCTGTTTCCGCGGTTTTGGAGGGTTGTGACTCTGGAAGGGTTGGCTTATATGTTCACATGCGGGAATACTAGTTTCTCGCAATCTGCTTTAGATTGGGGTGCGAACTTCTCGCATTGTACTCATGGTTAGGGTGCGAACATGCTTTTACAAAGGAAAAAGATAAAGATCTCGAACCTTCTAGAAAGGAATCTTCTAGAAGGGGTGAGTTGGCTTTCGAGTGGTTACTCAAGTACTGTCATTCCAGATATCTTGGGATCATTCCCTATCCAAGTAACTAATCTACCTCTTCCTATATATTGAAGGGATTGCTTATGGAAAGGGTCAATAGAAGTTCAGTTAGCAGCAAGTTAGCAAGAGATTGATTAGAGAATTGGTGCAAGACTGTATGGAGGATTGATGCTACAGCAGCAAGAGACAACAGCAAGGTCATCACATGTGGTAGACTTTCTTCATACAGGAGAAAGTGTGTGTGTCAGAGCTGGAAGCCGTCGAAAGGAGACCTATGACATCAAGGCTCAGGTTGTAAGTTTCACTTTCTATTGAATTAATATAGAAATATGTCCCTTTCCCATAAAGATGATGTCGTTTTATTACATAATTCCTTGATCATATGTATAGACTAGTCATTGAATATCATTGAATATCTTAACTTGTCTTTACTTCGATTGGTTCGTTTTGTTCTGATCTGGACGGGACGAGAGCATTGAAGCAAAGCTAGGAACAACAGAGACATAAGGAAAGCGATCACAAGGTATGTCCATAACCCTTATCTCTTAGTTCATTCAATAGGCTAGATCTAGGGAAAGTGTATTATTTTGTCATGTTTTGTTCTAGATACCAGGTGGATCTAGGGAGATCGGTTAGTGTCCGCACCTACGGATTTATCCTATAACAAAATTGACGACTCCACTGGGGACTATCCCTTTTGTCTTCTTGGTTTTTTGAACTTTTTGTGGCCATTTGCTCTGTTTGCATTTTTTCTTTGATTTATCTATCTCTGAGTCCTCAGGACACCCTGATGAACCTTCTAGGTCTATAAGCCAATTTGATTTTTGCTTGCTCTTTCAAATTTTTCATTAGTTTCAGGGATTCTCGCACTGTGCCCATTAGCAGCCTGCGAGAACCTTGATTGTTCGCACCTTGCATATACATTTCAGTGCGGATAGTTCGCATGCTGCATCAAAGTGGCCTGCGAGAACCTTAGTTTCTCGCA
>ML777184.1:876239-927393 GCA_009831015.1 Picea engelmannii
TTCCCTTTCTCTCCATTCGAGCACCATTGTGTGGATATTAACCTGCATAGCAATCATGGGAAGATAGTTAATAACTTGAATTATGAGAAAACTTGGTTTAATTGGCTAAAAATTACAAATATTTTTGGGCGCTGCGCTGTTCGTTGGCTTTCGAGTGGTTACTCAAGTACTGTCATTCCAGATATCTTGGGATCATTCCCTATCCAAGTAACTAATCTACCTCTTCCTATATATTGAAGGGATTGCTTATGGAAAGGGTCAATAGAAGTTCAATTAGCAGCAAGTTAGCAAGAGATTGATTAGAGAATTGGTGCAAGACTGTATGGAGGATTGATGCTACAGCAGCAAGAGACAACAGCAAGGTCATCACATGTGGTAGACTTTTTTCATACAGGAGCAAGTGTGTGTGTCAGAGCTGGAAGCCGTCGAAAGGATACCTATGACATCAAGGCTCAGGTTGTAAGTTTCACTTTCTATTGAATTAATACAGCAATATGTCCCTTTCCCATAAAGATGATGTCGTTTTATTACATAATTCCTTGATCATATGTATAGACTAGTCATTGAATATCATTGAATATCTTAACTTGTCTTTACTTCGATTGGTTCGTTTTGTTCTGATCTGGACGGGACGAGAGCATTGAAGCAAAGCTTGGAACAATAGAGACATAAGGAAAGCGATCACAAGGTATGTCCATAACCCTTATCTCTTAGTTCATTCAATAGGCTAGATCTAGGGAAAGTGTATTATTCTGTCATGTTTTGTTCTAGATACCAGGTGGATCTAGGGAGATCGGTTAGTGTCCGCACCTACGGATTTATCCTATAACAGTGCAGTAGAGGAAAGACAACCAACAAGGACTATTAAAGAGAATGAGAAGGAGAAGACACTGATGTTTGCCCTAGTAGAAAAGGAAGAGCATTCAGATGAATTGCTCACTCAATGGAAGCAAGAGCTGAAGATGTTGGAGGATTGGTTGAACAATCCAGAACCAAAAAAGGACTACCAGGATGCAGTCATGCAAAGGGAGACGGGATGTCAGCATGAGGAGCAGTTGGAGGAAGTTGGATTTGAACCAACACAAGAGGAGTCGACAGAAGCTAATATGTCAAAGGAGGAAGCTGAGCAAGGTGGCAAGTTAATGCCACAGAAGAAGAAAACAACATGGGGGATTATGATGATCTTCCCTTTGATGTGTATAAGGATGAGGAAGTGCAACAAATAAGACTGCCAAAGAGCCATCCAACAGAGCAACTGGAAGAGGTCATTGAGGAGGTGTAATGATCCCAAGCCATTATGTAAGGATCATCACGATTTTGGTGTCTTTTAAAAACTTTTTCTGAGTGGGGTATTTCGTCAAACACTTTGTTGTCCTACTTGTTTAGATGTGTTTACTTGTTGAATGGCCTCTTGATTTCGACCTTAGGGTTTACTGATATGTTTATATGTGTGTATGTAGCATATAACAGAAAGGGACAACCATGGAACATACCTCAACCATATGCAATATGATAGACAAGCCCAAACATCTCAAATAGCTTTTATTCATAAGATAGAGAAACCTACTACAATGAAGATGTCGATCTGGAATGCTCAACAGATGGCCAAGAAGATAAACAATAGAGCTGCTACAAAATGCTCCAATAGAAGACTCCAACACGCCTCCAAAGGTTGGATATACAATGAAGACTGAATACAATAGATTTGGGCCATAAGAATGCTAAACCCCTAAGCTGGAAGGTACCACGCTCTGCTAGAATGCTGAAGCCCTCAATAATTCGTCCCTACTGCCAAAAGTGTCCAATCACTCCAAGAAATATGCCAACTGATAGGTCGGGCAACTGTAAGGACAACCCAGGTGTCCAAATCTCCAAATCCACTCTCAAACCCTGTAGATCTGAACTCCTCCACTGAATGGTGCGCCCCACTGGATGACTGAAACCTTAGATAATTCGGCCCTGATGAAGGAGGCCTCCAAATGCTCTGAAACTCCCCAGGAATATAGATCGGGACATTGCAAGTCACTAGGTGAAGTCTCAGGGTCAGATCTTAAGTGTAACCCCTCCAAACTAACTAGATTTGAATCTCAAAAATGCCCTCCTTCTCTTCAATTCGTCCCACTGCTCTAAGAAATAATCTGAGCCATAAAACTCTCTCAGAAAGCACTAGGAATGATGGTGAAGACCCTGCAAGAAGAACCCAAGTGATAGAATCTCCAAAAGCCCTGCCAATCACCTGCAATGTATCTCTCTCCAAGAATGGTGCGCCCTCCTTGCTAGAAACCCCCAACTGGTGCGCCCTCTCTCTATCTGCACAAGTAACTGAAGTGGAATCCTCCTACAACTGAGTAGATCTAGAGCTAGAATGGTGTGGGAGCGTATTGCATCTCCGAGACCAAGCTTGGGACAAGCTAGGTGGAATCTTTCACCACTGAACCGTCCTCTAGGGTTTGTTAAGTCAAAACCCTCAAAACCCCCAATGCTGGGCTTACTAACTAGAAGCCAGATATCAAAAGATAGAAATACATGAATGATGAGTAGAGGCCCTTGCCTTCCTTTTATACTTTTTGGCTCACCTTGTCCCTCCAAAGTGACTTTCATTTTATTAATATTTAATTAATTAATTAAATCACTTTAATTAATTAATTAACCTTTTTACCTATGAAAAGCTCCTTGTGGCTTCCCTGGCCATTGAAAGTCACTTCTAGCCATCCCATCCCGTAGTGTTGCTCTTCCCGATTCCAATGAGCTATTACACTGAGAGGTTCCTCCAAGTAATGTGCCCAAAATGACCTCTTCAGTGATTTCAATTAACTTATAGCTCAAAATAGTCAAAATCATGGAAATCATCGGAATGCGCCAACCCTCTCATTTTGCCCAAAATTTAAAATTTAAAATCGTATCTTTAATGAAATTAAATGTTGTAAGGCTGTAAGGGCCAAGTTACTTGCCTTTGTACAGGCAGGAGATCAGGTCGCCTTTAATGGCTGACAGGTTGATGGCTCTAGATTCAATTCAGACTAGATGGCCATTAAAGAAACTTCAATGTATTAGACGAGGTTAGGTGAGTTGGAGGGAGAGCTCGAGGAGCCCCATATTTTGTAAAAATCTCATTGTATCGAAACACATGGGAGAGTTTTTAGGAAGAGTAGGATGAGTGAGTAGAGAGCTGAGGAGAGGAGATCCAAGACTCAACTGCAGTCCGATCTTTTCTACACATTGTAAACAAACATTCATGTTAATGAAAAAGAGCAGTTTTCCTGCATATGATTCTGTGTATGTTTATGTGGTTCATAAATGATTATCTGTATGTGCGTTTATGAGTTTATGATGTAGATGTGTGTGATAGGTTTCATGTGCAGTAGGAAGATATACTTCTTTATCTTTGTTGAGGTTGTTATATTGTTCTGGATTCTTTAGGGCGTGCAAGGAGTGCACAACAGAGCATTAGAAGCTCTGTAGCTAGTACAAGGAGTGCGCATCTGAACTCTGACGAGTCAGAGAAGAACATGCCAGGAGCGCACACCAGAGAAATCACAACTCAAGAGAGGCCTCAAGGTTGCTAAACACCTTAGAGGAGAAACTGTGCAGAGGAGGCACAGAGAGACAAAGTCATTGAGAACTTTGTAGAGCTCTGGCAGGTGGGCATTGAGCAGGTGCAGGTGTGCACAGGAGAACTATGTTTCGAGTTCAAAGAGAGAGAGAAGAGGAGTATCAAAGAGAATACATTCACAAAGTTGTTGAATACTCTGTAAGCTCAATAAAGAGTGCTTTGAGCAAGTGTAAGGAGTGCACAGGACCAACACCTTTTGAAGTGTTGGTGAAGTCGAGGAAAACCCAGAGTTACTGAGCACTTTGAGGAGGAGGCTCTGCAAGGTGTGCACTGAGCAAGAGGTTTCCAGGAGGGCACCAAGAAATCCTTTTGAAGAAAGTTGAGGGCCAAGTCCCTTGGAAGGCCGAGCGATTTCAAACCTTGGGAGAGAGAGTGCAAGTGTGCAAAGAGACTCTGCAAGGCGTGCAGAGGCCAATAGACCTTTACCGGTTCAAGTTGTGGAGACAACGCAAGGAGTGCGCAGAGGCAAACTTTCCAAGTGCCAAAGCTCAAGGAGAGACAACGTTTTCAAGAGCGCAAGTGAGACCCAGAGTATTCAGGCTCGCAGGAGAAAGATCAAAGGCTGCAACCTTTGACACTTATGAATTTTCCCAATTCGGGAGAAATTCAAAACTCAGGAGGGGGAAGCAAAAGTCGTCTTCAGATCAGCTTTAGAGAAGGAGATCTGGGCCATCGAATTCCATGTCCAGACATGAGGAGCGTGCAGAGGAGAGGAACATATCCCATCCATCTGATTTGAGCACGTGGACCGACACTCGTTGGATCCAGAGGTAAGTGCACGAGTCTTAAGTCCTTTGAGAGTGCACAGGAGAGAAAACTCACGAAGTCCCTAAGTGGGTCAGGATCGCCATCGTCAAGAGAGACACGTGGTAGAGGATCCGAGACTCCGGAGCGAAAGTAATCCGGGAGTTCTCGGACAAATAGAGTGTGAAATCGGAGAAACTCCGAAGAGCAGAGTAGGTCCCGATCGTCCATCGTCAGGAGGCACGTGGTAGCAGGAGGTTAACTCCGGAGGAACTGGAGAGTGGAGGTGCAAGGACTCGCGAAGCCCAAAGTCATAAGGTAATCTCAGCCGTTCGTGAAGGAGGACGTGTGGCAGGAGATCTGCCAGTCCGTAGAAAAACCACTTAAGGAGAAAGTGGAGAAGTGTTTCAGAATTTCCCGAAGCGCCAGAGCCTGAAGCAATTGTGGGTCATTGATCTAAAGAAGAAGCGTGGACCGTTGATCTGTGAGGGGACGCCTGGATGACGAAGATTCACTCAGTTATAAAGCCACTCTGGAGTATTTATGGAGTGTACATGCAGATTCGACCGAATTTCGAAGAGAGATTGAATCATCGATCTCAGAGGGGAACGAGGACTGTCGATCCTGCTTCCGTGGTTTTAGAGGGTTGTTGTTGGGTATGTGTTATATTCTTTGCATGTGTGTGTGTGGGCACATCAAATATGACAATTGCGTTTGACGATCCCTCGTACTAGTGCTTTGTTTGTGCCGTGTGCGCCGGGTGCTTTCCTAGGGGGGTGCCAGGGGGGGCAGGTATGCCCCCTCTTGGTTACACGCAACGTTTGGCAACGGGCGGTAGCTCGGGGCAGTGCCCCCAAAAAATTTTTTGGGTGGTTTTTTGCTATTTTTAGCGGTTTTGTAAATTAATCCTGGATTAAGGGATTAGGGTTTTGGTATCTACAGAATACCCAAAAACATTGTATATATATTGTATAGTGAATGGTGAAATTTGATATAATGAATATAAGAAAGGTTTTTCGAGTTGAGGGTTTCCGGTATAAATCTCTGTGTACTATATGAATGGTCCATTGATTAAATTATGTTTTGCTTAAGAATCTATATGCATTGCTTTACTTCACAGGTTTAAAACTTACAGTTGTGACTCCAGAAGGGTTGGCCGCAGCATAGAGTAAAAACACCCAGAGCCTGGAGCTCCGAAGCGCCCTTTGGATAGGTGCCTGATCATAGTCGGAGGTCATATGAGGAGAGGGGGCCTAGTAGAAGGAGCTCGCACCCGTTCTTCAAAATTCAAAAGGAGAACAAGGGCTTAGAAGGAGTCTGCGGGTTTTCATAAAACCTGCGGCTTAGGAGAAAAGGGGCTTGTGTAAATTGTCTTGGGTTCTAGCAGGGGCCCAAAGAGCCGATTCAGCTTCGTAAATTGAACGATCCTAGACTGGGAGGTCGAGAAGCCCTGAGGGAGAATAGGGGGGGGGTTTGCATCAGTGAGGCATGCAACATAGACAACAAGCTTGGAGGATTGATCTCGAAACCTTGTGCATGAAGCTCAAAGCACTCAACCACTCGAGCAAGTGCACTTAGCTATCTTTTGAGGTTTCCCCACAAAATCATTGCATGTACTTTGTATTAGATGGAGGATGGTGTCAACCACCAATTGTAAAGAGTGACTAGTAACCATGAGGGACTTGATTGGATTGGACCCTCTAACCTCCCCATTGGCAACATGGCTTTGACAGATAGTCCAACCGATTGAGTTAACCTTTGGAGCTATATATATGTATGCATGTATGTATGTTGTACACACTCACACATAGAGACTCATGAGCGCGCATGCACACACACACAAAACTTAACTTTTTCTAATGAAAATATCTCAGGATCTCACTCTTCCCCAAAATATTTGGATGGAGGACAACTCAATCACCAGTGATAATAGCGACTAGTAACATTGAGAGACTTGATTGGATTTTAACTTATGATCTATGGCCTCACCGTTGTCAACATGCTTTGGGTGGATTGTTCCACCAATTGAGCTAACCTTTCGGGGCTTATATGTGTGTGTGAGTGTATAACTTTTTAATTATATTTTTCTAAGGAAAACCCCATGGGGAAACCTAAAGGATGCTTCCTCACATTTGTGGATGAAATCCCAAGTAAATTCATCGGCATACTCAAACCAACCACTTGCTAACATGGAACTAGCCAAATGCCCAACAACATTGGCGATAACCTATGGAGCTAACCTCTTGGGCTTCTTGGGGCTAACACACACACACACACCACTACATTGGAAGCTCAAAGTCAAGTGAAATTAACCATTGCATTGAAAACCCTAAGGTTAAACTTTGTCTCAAACATATACAAAAATGAACCATTGCATTAAAAACCCCAAGGTTAAGGGAAACAAACCATTGCATTAAAAACCCCGAGATCAAGGGAAACAAACCATTGCATTGAAAACCCCAAGGTTAAATTTCGTCTCATCCATAAGCATTTTTTATAAGTGAAAATGAGGGTGTTGATACTAAGCCAATGCAAGTACAATAAACCTGACCAACACCATTGACAAGAATACAAATGATCAATATAGAAACCAATGTAATTGACCCTTTTTCACTAAGGAGGACCATAACCCGAAGAAGCCACACTTGGCAATATGCCACATAGGGAGGGAGGGAGCTTGCCAATATTTGAGCTTCGATCATCATTATAGTAGTCGCTCCAAGTTGCTACTAAACCACAACAAAACTTAAATTTATTTTTTTTCAAGGAAAACCATGCGGGGAAATTCCTATGCAATTCCTTGCATTTCATGAATGATACCCAATGTAAACCCATCAACGTTGATTAGGGCTCTTGTTGTGGTAGGGACATCGAGTGAGGATGCAACATAGACAACAAGCTTGGAGGATCGATCTTGAGATCTCATGCATGAAGCTCAAAGCACTCAACCACTCGAGCTAGTGCACTGAACTATTTTTTGAGGTTTCCCCATAAGATCACAATGTAAGAAATACACACACACATACTTATCTATTTCAAAATATAGAGATAGACAAAAATGGAATTGGACAAATTGACTACCATAAATGCTAGTGTAACATGTGCATAACTTAGAGGCACAAACTAGTGCACCTCACCTAGGGGATTCAAACTAGGCACCTGCTAGCATAAAACTAGCGAAATGTCCAACAATGTTAGCGACAATCGGTGAAGCTAACCTCTTGGGCTCCTTAGGGCTGATATATATATATATATATATATATATATATATATATATATATATATATAACTTAATCCCAAACATATACCAAAACAAGCATACATGGAAACAAACCATTGCATTGAAAACCCCAAGGTTAAGGGAAACAAACCATTGCTTTGAAAACCCTAATGTTAAATTTCGTCTCATCCATAAACCTTTTTTATAAGCAAAAACGAGGGTGCCGATATTGAGCTAATCTAAGTACATTAAGTTTGACCAACACCATTCACAATGATACAAATAATCAATACATAAACCAATGTAATTGACCCTTTTTCACTAAGGAGGACCATAACCTGAATAAGCCACACTTGGCAATATACCACATAGGGAGGGAGCAAAGCACGTCAATACTTGAACCTCAATCATCGTTATAATGGTTGCTCCAAGTTGCCACTAAACCATAACAAAACAATTTTTTATTTATTTTTAATTTTTAATTTTATTTTTTCAAGGAAAACCATGCAGGGAAATTCTTAGGCAATTCCTTACATTTCATGAATTGTACCCAGTGTAAACCCATCGACGTTGATTATCTCCCTTGTCATGGTAGGGACATCGAGTGAGGCATGCAACATAGACAAGAATCTGGGAGGATCGATCTTGAGACCTCGTGCATGAATCTCAAAGAACTCAACCACTTTTGCAAGTACATTGAGCTATTTTTTGAGGTTTCCCCACAAAATCATAGTAGAAGGAATACACACACATATCTATTTCAAAATACACAAATAAGCGACAATGGAATTGGTCAAATTGTCCACCATAAATACCAGTGTAACATGTACATAACTTAAGGACAACTTAAGGTTGAGGGGAGTGCAAAACTGACTCATGAAACTTGTCACTAATGGAAAATGGTGCATAACATCTTACCCAATTTGTAAGATGTATGTGTTGAAGAATTTGCTGCACATCAACAATAACATTGTCTCTAAAAACCCAACTACAAAAATGTTGGGTTTCAAAAGCTCCTTGATGATGGATGGAATGTCCACTCAAAACATTAGACGTTTCAAAAACTCACACACAATTTTATCCAGAAAATACTTTTAACATTATAAAAATATTTAGAAATTTTAAAAATATTTAAAACTAAATTGCTAAATCTACTAGTATGTATGTGTATTGCTTTTTCGCATGTTATGCCTTTTGGCCTTAACAATGCTCCGACAAAATTTCAAAGGGTTATGGATGACACTTTAAAGGCATATTTTGACTGGCTAATTGTCTACATAGATGATATATTAGTCTTCTCAGATTCCATAAACCAACATTTCAAGCATTTGGAGAAGTTTTTAAAGGCCATCAAATAGTTTGGTCTAGTTCTCTCTAAAAAGAAAATGGAGCTCTTTAAAACCTCTATCAAAATTTATAGGTCACACAATTTCAAATGGCCAAATTGCTCTTCAGACCCACACAATGGAATTTGCAAAAAAAATTCCAAACAAAATAACTGATAAGACCCAACTCCAACGCTTTCTAGGAAGCTTGAACTATGTCAGTCATTTTTATAAAGATTGTGCTAAAGATAGAAAAATTCTGAATGACAGGCTCAAAAAGGATCCTATGCCTTGGACTGAACCACACACCGAGGCTGTGAGAAAAATAAAATCTAAAGTCAGGCACTTGCCAACACTGCATGTTCCAAGTGATGAACTCTTTAAAATTGTTGAGTCTGATGCCAGTGACCAAGGATGGGGGGCAGTTCTTAAACAAGTTAATGCAGGGAGTTCAAAGCTACATGAAGAAATCATACAATTTGCTTTAGGGACCTGGCTTGACAACGAAAAGAACTATGCAACAATTGACAAAGAAATAAAGGTGACCCTTAATGCAATCAATGAGTTCGAAATCTATCTCATCAATAAAAAAATTCTGCTCAGAGTTGATGCTGCTGCAATGAACAAGGTGTTACATAAGAAAATCACTAAAGCAAGTGAAGCAAAATTTGCAAGATGGCAAGCTCTATTTGCAAATTTTGATTTTGATATTGAACACATCAAAGGCTTTGAAAATTCTATCCCTGATTTTCTCAGTAGAGAAAACCTTCAAGCGAGCGTGTGCAAGCGAGGACAAGTGAACATGGTTACAAAACAAGCAAGATCAAATGCAGAAAGCCATTGTTTGGTCATTGTTACTGAATGGAAAAATGGAGGTGAACAAATAAGGAATATCCCAAACAATGAAGATTGGGAAGTATATGCCCAATTATGGAAACCTACATGGAAACTAAAAAAAACTAAAGTTCTCGATATGAATTTGCAACCAATTCATCTCCTACCAAATTATGTTCCAGAACTCAGAAGAATCTCATTTTATACTGGAAATATTCCATACATGCTTTATGACAGATCAACTAGAGCTGCAGCTGATGCTACTTCAACTTTATGCTACACCTTCAAAGATATAAACTTGATTTGGCAACAGTCCAATAATAATACATGATTATGTCATCAATATTTTTCACTTGATAGGCCCTGCTCCTATGCTCTTTGGCCAGATCAAGATCCCACACAAAAGTTCTTCGGAACATACATGAATCACAATGAATACAAAAAGGCATGGTGGAATTTTCTCAAGAAAGAGAATATGAATAAGACATATTTCACATTATTGAAATTCAGAAGTGTATATACTAGTATGAGGGGATTATATCTTGTTTGGCTATCAGATTGGTGGAGAGACTTCAACATCAACATAAGCGTAGTGGACCCAACATACTTAAATATAGAATGCACAACCAAATATATTCCATTAAGAGAAATCCGTGATCTCTTTGAATCTGACAGAATTACTGATGACATGATCTTGTTAATGTATGCAACTCATCATCTCCAATGGCTTGTAAAAACGAGAATCTCTACACAATCATTCCAAGGACGAATAATCATAGTACGTAAGCTTTACTCAAAAGCTTGGGAAACTGGTGGAGCCTATTCTCAACAATATAATATGGGGATGTATTGTGATCATGACTAATATCTTCTCCGTATGATTTGCTTTTCATGCAAATCCTTTGAACTCAGAGCACTTCTCCGACGTTTGGTGTGGTTTGACCCACATTCTAAGGAATCTATTGGAAAGTAAAGCATTTACAGAAAAGATTGTCAGTCTGTACTAAAAGAGTTTGTCGACCATTCAGGACGATTCTTGCATGTTTCGTCGGTACGAAGTCTAGAGAAAGTCTATAAATAAAGCTCGGGGGCACTCATTTGAGGCATTGAGTCTTAAAGTCTTGGTTAGTATTTGTCTTATGAGCTCCTTCCCGTCTAAGCTCTGAGTTTTTCTGTTGTGAGTTTGATAGTCTGCGCAGGAACTACTCCATTGGGAACCTGTGAACTAAAGTGGCAGAACTCACAAGTTTGTTTGAAGAGTTTTCCAGTAGCACCAGAAGCTGATGAGCTCCCTCCTGTCTGAGCTCTGAGTCTTTCTGTCGTGAGTTTGATAGTCTGTACATGAACTACTCTGTTGGGAGCCCGTGAACTAAAGTGGCAGAACTCACAAGTCTGTTTGAAGAGTTTTCCAGTAGCACCAGAAGCCGAAGGGTTTCCAGATAATTCCTGAGGTCAAGCTATATTCTACTCAGGTCTGAGGTATCCTGAAATGTGCCATGGTCGAAAGCTGTGAATTTGAGTTTGTAAGTCTGAAAAGCTCTGTAAATATTTTCTGAAATTAATAGAAATCTTTCCGCAATGCGTGTTTATATCTTTTCTTCTAGGTAAAAGTTCATTCGAAGTTCACTCGAGGTTCGCTTATGATTTTGAAGCATTATTATTCTTCTGTTTTTCCCGCTAAGACAACGAAGTCGCTCAAGGAGTCTGTGGAAGGAAAGGTGTTGACTCTGCTTGAAGGCTCATGTAAGGTTCGTGTAGAAGTTCATAACGTCAGAAGAAGGTGAAAAGCAAAAAAACAAGCATCATTCCTCGTCAACTTCTTAAAACATATTTGTAAATGGAAAAAGTGAAACAATTAAGTATAAAGAAGTTATTAAAAAAATATTCATATTAAAATTCACTTAAACCAATTTATTTTATTAAACATATATTAAACCAAAAACCAAGACTCATTCACCTTGAAAACTTAAAAGTATCACACCCTTATTCACTTGATTTCATTAGGGTTTCCAAGGATATTTAGGGTTTTAAGGAGATTTTCATATTCCATTCCTCTATTTAGGGTTTGACGTTGTTAAACCTCAGTTCTCCTCTATTGTTTTTTTCGCTTGCAGGTAAGGAGTCGAGGTTATAGCAGTGCACCGATCGGACGCAAGGTACCTTGTTTCTACTAGTTCATTCAATACATTTCCAGTTCGTTTTGTCTTTCGCTCGAATGGTTTCGATCTTCTCCCTGTTTGTGGAATTATAGAGATGGGGTTTTAACTTGTATAGTTTGCAGATATAATGGCAACCTTACCAGGGCAGCTATTATGGGAGATCGTGAAGAAGAACAACTGTTTCCTCGTGAAGCAGAACGGCAACAGTAGCGCCAAGGTTCAGTTTAGCAGAGAGCCCAACAATCTCTACAACTTGCACACATACAAGTATTCAGGTATGGCTTCTCCTTTGTGTTGCTATTTAAGCTTGTGGGTATATTTTGAATTTCTCATTTGCCTTTGAGAAGGGCTATCTATGGTCTAGTATATGATAAACAAAAACGCAGATAGCCCACAAAAGAGAAAAAAACAAATCACTAGGGTTTAGTCTTTCACGAATCTTATGAACTCTGCCCAGTATTTTAGATCACCCCTTGATTGTATTTATCTGCAGGTCTGGCGAATAACAAGACCATTTCTATTACACCTGCTGCTGGTGAAGATCTGGCAGTTGTGGTTGCAACAACAAAGACAAAGAAGCAGCACAAGCCTGCGGATTCTGTCCATAGGTCAGTTCTGAAGAAAGAGTTCCGCAAAATGGCGAGGCATGTTGCAAACCAGGTATTTCTCTCAAAAACTTGATTAAAAAGGAGTTTTGAAATACATAACTGTCATCAATGTTAACGTCTTCTGGTGCATTTAAATGTAATGTCACTATTTAAGAATCAAGTACACATAATTTTCTATGGACAATAGGCTAGGGCATGTATTTCCAGCTTTTTTCTAGATGTTGCTTTGAGAAACATGGCCCAAGGTTGGGGTCTGCACTGCATAACACGGGCTTTTTTAATTTTAAATGGTGAGTTTGAGAGGCATTTATTTTTCCAAAATGCCTAGGACTTGCACCCAGCCACACCTCTTTTTAACTGTTGTTTTATTCAGGCAAGCATATTATAGTGAAAATGGAACCCTGGCGTGGACAATTGACAGTTTACTACTGTCATCCTCACCATTGCATCAAGCCCCGGTTTGTGCCGTTTTCAGTTTGATCTCTCCACTTACTGCAACTCTATCTCCTCTAGAATTGATCCTCCAGCTCCCTACTGGCTTCAGTCTTGAAGATCACTATTTTCAACTCTGAAATATCTGCCAGCCTCTACTTAGTTGAGGCATGGACTTGGTCCTCTATGACCTTTTGCTTGCCCATCAGTTTAGTAGCTTCCTAATTTTTTGTTTTCTACTTTTTTGTTCTTTGGCTTTTGCCCTAAACCATTATGATTTCACTTGACTTTTAGTTATTCCACAAAGATCTAAATGTGCATTTCTTGTAGAGTCATATTCTGCACTCTTTGAAGGATCAACTAATTTATGCTGAACTCAAGACTTTATGTTCTTTGAGAAACACGGCTCAAGGTTGGGATCTGCACTGCATGAAATGGGCTTCCTTAGTTTAAATGGGGAGTTTGAGGGGCATTTGTTTTGCCAAAAGCGCCAGGACTTGCACCCAGCCACACTCCATTTTAACTGTTGTTCTATTCAGGCAAGCAGATGCCAGTGAAAATGGAATCCCGGTGTGGACAGTTGACAGTTTAACACTGTCGTCCTCACCATTGCATCAAACCCTGATTGGTCCCGCTTTCTGTTTGTTCTCTCCACTTACTGCAATTCCATGTCCTCGAGAATTGAGCCTCCAGCGCTCTACTGGCATCAATCTTCATGATCAGTATTTTCAACTCTGAAATATCTGCCAGCGTCAACTTAGTTGAGGCATGGACTTAGTCCTCTATGACCTTTTGCTTGCCCATCAGTATAGTAGCTTCCTAGTTTTTTCGTTTTCTACTTTTTTTGTTCCTTTGCTTTTTCCCTAAGCCATTATGTTTTCACTTGAGTTTTAGTTATATCTCAAAGATCTAATTGTGCATTTCTTGTAAAATCATACTCTGCACTCTTTGAAAGATCAAAGTATTTATGCTGAAATCAAGACTTTAAGTTCTTTACGTTAATTATGACAAGCTCATTTCAAGAATGTAGGTTGGAGAATGAGGTGCATCATGTGCTCTATTAAATATATCTTTTTTCCGTCTCACAGTCTGAACTGACTATTAGTGTTTTTATTTATTAGTTCTTGTGTATTGTAACCTCATCTCCTCTTGAATTGAGCCTCCAGCTACCGGCTTCAATTTTCATGATCACTGTTGTACAACTCCGAAATTTCTGCCAGCATTATCTTAGTTGAGGCATGGACATGGTTCTCTATGAGCTTTTGCTTGCCCACCAGCTTAATAGCTTCCCAACTTTTTGTTTTCTACATTTTTGTACCTTTGGTTTTGCTGCCCAAATATTATGATTTCTTCTGATAGATAATCATTCCTCAAAGATTTGTGTGTATCTCTTGCAAAAGCATACTGTGTACTATTGAAGGACTAAGAATTTACACCAAATTTGACAGGGCAAGATTAAGTAATTAAGTAAAGCAGTTTGAGGCTTTATAAATTCACTTTCTCAAAATAATATCACTTCTCAGAAGGCCAATGTCATTTTCTGCAATCTCACAACAACTGTTCCATTGTCTGTCTTTTCTCTTTTTGGGAATTCATGGAAGTTTTGGGGTTACTCATGGTACATCAGATCCCATCAAAGTAGCTGTATGTTAAGTTGCCACGGCCTTCATAACTGCAAAGAGTACAAGGGAGAGAATAATGCTTTTATTCCAGTTAAACTTATTTATTTTCTCATACTCGATTGGTGAAGTTGGAATTTGTTAAATTCTCGGTCTATGCTGTATATTACTATGTAGTATGATGCTTCTGGAAATTTTTGTTGGTACAGCTTGATTTATTAGAGACGTGCAAACTATGAGTGTCAAGTTGTTTTCCCTGTCTGGATTTCATTATTGGTGTTTTCTTGCATGACTGTAAATTTCTCATAACTCAGAAGATTCCATTTAATACACACAAGGCATTAGTAAATGTTTATTCTCATTTCTTGTCTATAATTTTTTCTTATTTTTTTACTAATTGATCTCATTACTATGAATTCCGAGCCTCTTACATTTGCAATTTGTATACTTCTTGCATAGACCTAGCTCAGCTAGAAAATGCCAAAACTCTCTGTTTGTTGGTGTTCAACTTATTGAGACATCCAACAGTTCTTATTTAGATATAGTAACAACAATTTAATATTGTTGGCCTGCTTTCAAATGATCTAAACTTCCTCTGTTCGGAAAGATAATTGCTTGTATTGTACTATCTGTATCTTACTGACCTTGACTATTATCATGTAACGTTAACTAGATTTTACTTCTATTTACACACTAAAGAAGTGCACTTACAATGGATAAGATAATCGCTTGTACTGATCTTCACTATTATCATGTAATGTATAACTAGATTATACTTCTGTTTATGCACTAAAGCAGTGCCCTTAAAGTGGATGAGGGCATGCTTTTCTCTTGATGGTTTTGTGTTTCTTGTTTTAGATTGCAAAATTTTAATTAAATTTCTGGAGTTATTTATTGATGTACTTCCTTGCCATTAATTTTTTGGTGCATAACTCTTTTCATAGGTTGACGAGAACTATTATCGGCGTGACCTAAAGAAAGCAGCTCTTGCCAGGCTTAGCGCTGTGCATAAAAGTCTGCGTGTGGCAAAGGCTGGTGGAAAGAAAAAATCAAAGGGGAAAAAGGCTGTTAGGAAATGAATGAGAGAGTTGATTTAGTTTTAAGCATGTTTTGCCTCGAAGTCATACCTTGGAACTGTTTTTCAATATTATGAGTTTTGCTTTGAGCATTCTGTGGCTGTAAGCATCACAGTTTTTTTGGTACTCTGAAGAGATGGTAAGTTATTTTCAGTATGTCAGTTCTGAGATTGAAGAGTTGAGCAATTAGAAACACTTTTACATTGGTTAATGTGTCAAATTTATCAGGTTAATTAAGTTCAAATATTTGACATACTGGCATATTAGGAGGTGCTAATTGAACTTACTTGTGAACATAAGGTGTAAAAATGGATTGTGTGATGTTTTTTTTGTCTTACTTATTTTAAGTTCTAGAATATTAGAACTAGAATCAAGGCCAATTTTAGGAGTTAAGGAGCTTTTATCAAGATATGGATTAATCAGTGGGAAGTGAGACAATATTGGTTATTTGTTATACATGTCAAAGTTTGAAAGCCTAATCTTTCAAATTATGTGTAACAAGCAAGGATACGAAATTGAGGGGACTGTAATGGGCAGTCAGTTTGTTTTGCTTATTGAGTTGGCTTGCAATTTGAGTCCTTGTATTATTTGTTCTACACTGCCCCACTGCACTGCAAAAAGGGTGCCTACACTACATTTGATTTATTGAGGCAACTGTGGAGAATTTAAACTTTAGCTTTCATTGTGCATTACATAAGAAAGTTACAGGAAAACAGTACTTTCCCAAAGTTTGTTAGGAAAGTGTAAAGAGCCTGTGCCACTTATTAGGTTTAGTTTCAGTTCCAATGACCGTTAAAAAACCATAAAGGAACAGGAGTTTGCAAACATACTTCCAGTATATGCCAAAGCTTAAGGAAAATATTTGTAAATGTGTGTATTTGGGATTCCTATATCGAAATTAGTACTTTCCTGTTCTCTATAAGTTGTCCTTATTGGACATGCTAAAAGGGGCTCTACATTTAGCAAAATCTACAAATGACCTTTTGGACAACAAATCTGTTAAAACACATTTTCCTTTGATTACTGAATTGAGAGGAGGAATTTTACTCCATATTTTCAAATTGATTGGTTATGTGATCCATTTGCTGTTTGTTTTTTGTTATCTGAATAAAGGTCAAATTTACTGTGAATCCTTTACAAAGTGTGAATTTGGCACTCTTGGCAGTGTCTTTGGAAGAGTGATTTTTAGGGCAATATTTTCACTAGGATAATTGAGTTTCAAATCCACCAGACAGTTGACTTTTTTGGTAAAAGATCTGTTACAGGCAATGCAAGAACGAAAAGGGTTTTATAATTTGTTAACTACAATAATCCCGTTAAGAGGAGTGCGACTGAAATGCTTTAGATAGTTCAAGAGAGAGCTAGTAATAGTTCGTTAGTTCTTTGCAAGTATAGACACAATAATTTTTTTGGGTGTAAAATGGGTTTTTTGGCATATTAAATGTAGGTTTTGACTCTGATCTATTGTACTCACCACTATGCCTCTTAGTTTGGTTTCACGGCTTGCAAGTTACAGCATGGTTTTCAAAATCTTGATATTTTAAGGTGTTAACTGAAACATTTCTTGATATTTTAAGAATGCTATTAGAGTAAATCTGTTTAATGTTTTTTCTTTAGCTATCAAGGTTGGACTTCTATTTGTATGCTAGATTCTTGGAGTGGAAGTAAAATTGAAGTTTTATTTGCCATTTTCTTTTTGGGTCATTGCTGATCGTGTGAGCTACTGATGTTTTATGAAGAATAATGTCAATGCAAAGTTTGTTGTTTATTCTTGTTATAAATTCGGGGGAAAACTTCAATTTTTGTTCAAGGTCTGTTTATTCTTGTTATAAGGTTTAGGGGTTCTATGGAAAAAATAAATATGGAGAAGCCCAACTCTTCTATGAGTTGTATTGTTAATTTCCATTCCATTAATAATTTTTGGGAAATTATATGGTGTTTGTTCAGATTTTTCCAATTTGGGTCATTGCTTAAAAAGAAATCATATAAATGAATTTGGTGTAACAATTATTGAAAGTGGATATCCAAATGATACATTTTTCAAAGACCACTAAAAATTGCAATTGAACTGCTGCCAAAAATACTTACTATATTCGCTCTCCTGATATGATAGATATATTCAACTTCCATACGTTTTTATCTACCTTAGGTTTTGCCTGCTACAACTACCCTTCTCTTGTTAACTAATCAAGTGATTGACCCACCCTTGTCCAGCGGAGAATTCTATCCACTAGTTTTAAACATCCTTTCACATGGCCTTCTATGGCCGTCTATTCCACATGCATTGCAGATATGCATGCATAGGTCATTCATAGTTTTACTTCATCGTTGCCCAACAACTTGACTGGGTAATAATTGGAATTTGAGAAATTCTAGGTATTAATGCCTCACGTTACGGAACTTGAACAGTAATAGTTATTAATTCCTTGGCTCTTTTATTTCCTTCTCTACAAACATTTTTGGTTTAGAGAATTTCCTTATGTTCTTAGCATTGCAGTGTATTATGCATAGATTGAACCTGGTTTCACGAAGTTCATCAATCTCAATCCATTCTCTATTTTAAACTTGCACTTCTATCTATATTTAAATATTTTTTTTGTAGTAACAATTTTGTTGTGTTCATGTTATCATTTACAAAGCAAAGAGTTCAAAAAGGTTAGTGCCATGCAGATAGACTATGCGCATGGGTGGAACAAAGTTTTACTTCATTGTTGCTCTCGTAATGGAACCTGAAAATTTTTAGTTATTAGTGCCTCGTGTTATGGAGAACTTGAAAAGTAATAGTAATTAATGCCTTGGCTCTCTTTTATTTCCTTTTCTATGAGCACTTTGAGCACTTTATGGGTTCGAAAATTTCTCTATCTGAGCATTGCATTGCGGTGTACTATTCATAGATGGAACATAGTGAATTTGATATTTATGAAGTACATTGAACTTGCACTCCATTTTATATTTTAAAAAACAGTAATTGTAATAGCAATAATTTTGTTGTCTTTAATGTTATCCCTTACAAGTTTAAAGAAGTTTTCAAAGTGTTGAACAAGTATTCTCCATGGAAATGTATTTAAGTAGAAATATACTAATTATAGAGAATGATAAATGTTGGCTACTTCACCAAACCCTTTATTGATCCATTTTTAAGTGGTCTCCTCCATTCCTTTTAACCCTTTTTTAATTTAAGGCATTTACCAGTGGTTTAATCTTTTTATACTATTTAAGGGCAATGGACTATGTACTTTACCTACACATCCAACTATTTAGATCAACATACTATCTAAGGGCAATGTACTATCTACTTTACCTACACATCCAACTATTTAGATCTATCAAATGAATATCATGGTTGACTCAGGTGATGAAAAGGAGTCTAGTTTTTTTATTCACTGGAGTTTTCCCAAATTTGAGTGTTGATTTTCACAATTTGTCATAGTTCTAATATAATTTTTGGATTTTACATTTTCGAAGTTTAAAGCTGTGTTCAATGTTTTCAGTGGACATTGCATCATCAACAGGGGATCAAAATCTAGCTACATCTAGCTTGAAAGATGAAGAAAAGTAAGACCTTGGTTCTTTGATGCTCATGCACAGTTTGAGTGTTTTGTTAGGTTTGTACATTTTTTTTTTTGGCTAAGATCTTGGATATTTGATTTGTAATACCTTGCAATGGAGCAAAGTTTTGGCTCGGTCAGAAGTAGGAGTAGAGAGGGTTCTTGGTTTTGGGTGAAGGACAACATGAAAAGTATTGATTTTGGAAAGAATAGCCCTTAGTTAGGTGGATTCTTTCTTTGTTTAGGGGTTCGAGGGGGAGGCTGGTGAGATTTATTACATCTAGATACAAGAGTTTCGAGGATGACAGATTTTTGAGTAGAGGTGGTGGGCATGAAATTATTTGTTAGTATGAATCCTTTTTGCAAAAACATGGTGGGAAAGGGAGCCATTAGGTTGATGAGTGACTAAGACATGTAAAAGGTAAATTTGGGAAATAATAGTCATTAGATTGAGAGCATGAGTAAGGTGGATTCACTTTTTGTTCAAGGGTTCGAAGGGGGGAGCGGGGTAAGATTTATTATCTCTAGATATAAGAGTTTTGAGGATGGTAGATATTTGAGTAGAGTGGTGGTTGGGTTGGGCATGGAAGTATTTGTTAGTATGAGTGTATTTGCGAAAGGCTTGGGAAAGGGAGTCATTAGGTTGATGAGTGACTGAAACATATTAGGGAGAGAGACTCGTCTGGTTGGGTTTCCATGGTAAATTGAGTGTGAGGGGATACACTATTGAGGTAGTTGAGAAACAAGTTTAGGAAAAGAGAAGCCACAAAGCCATATAATGGTGTCATAAACAAATAAGAACCAACATTTAGGCTTGAAAGGGGAACTACTAAGGGCTAATGTCTTGTGTTCTATAAAGATGTTTGCCACTAAGCGGGATAAGGAAAGATTCCACGGCAACACATTGAGTATGTTCATAAAATTTATCTTTGAAATTAAAAAAGGTAGACATGAGAAATACCTTTATAAGATATAAGGTTTACTAAATTAAAAATAATGTCAAGAGCTTTGGTCACATGGATTTTGGTGAACAAGGAAACAAACATTAAAATGGATTTTGTGAATGAAGCAATGAAATCTCTTATGAATGAGGGGGTTTGGCCTATAATGGGTTAAATCTCATTTGATAAGAACTTAGCTAGGGCATAGGTAGGGGCACCAAAATTGGATGAGCTTTGGTCACATGGATTTTGGTGAACAAGGAAACAACATTAAAATGGATTTTGTGAATGAAGCAATGGAATCTCTTGGATTTTGGTGAACAATGAAACAACATTAAAATGGATTTTGTGAATGAAGCAATGGAATCTCTTGGATTTTGGTGAACAAGGAAACAACATTAAAATGGATTTTGTGAATGAAGCAATGGAATCTCTTATGAATGAGGGGGTTTGGCCTATAATGGGTTAAAGTTCATTGGATAAGAACTTAGCTAGGGGCACCAAAATTGAGATAAAACATGGTATATTGCATTTTCAAATAAGTTTCGAACAATGACAAACTAGCTTTATTGATGAAGATACTTTAGGGCTTACTTGAGTCTTAGGCATACCATAGCATCCGTAAGGGTTTTTTTTGGAGAAAATTTTAGTGCAAGTTCAATGCCCACTCCAAATTGGATCTCCAATTCAATGCCCACTCCAAATTGGATCTCCAATGCCCAACTCAAGTTTAGTATCTACTTTAAATTGCTAATCTAGTGTCCACTTCAAATGCCCAATGTGTGCCCACTAAATTTGGGAGGTGGCACATTATTAGTGGTGCCACAAGGTTCAAGTGTAATTATATTTGACAATAACATTACCAGCTAGCCTCTTTCTTTCTATCTCACACACTGATATTATATCATGATAAGTTACATATATTGGTTTCAAATTATTTAATGATTGTGTATATACTTCAATGTTGATAAATATTTTGTATGTGGATGAATGAACAATCTCCAAGCAAGGGCCCACGAATTCACAAGACTCCAACTTTTACTATGCAAAATATAGGGTGTTTTGGTGGTGCAAAACAGGAAAATGGAATCTTGAGTGGAGCAGGGGAGTCATCAAAGTCAATGAGGGTACAAGTTACAAATGGACTTTTAGTTGCCCTGGGACCAATACTAGGGCAGCACTTTTAGGGGCATGGGTGACCTTATTATTGTCAGTCCAACTGGGACTAGATCAACAACATTTTTTTGGTGACTCCAAAGTCATAATTGAGCGGCTAAATGGCAGGGGGAACTTAAATGCATCTCCAAAAATGCCTTGAAAGCACCAGAAGGATTGATCACCTATAACAAATGGATCGAAGGACACAAAGGTCTTTCATATAATTTGCAACTTTATTAAGGACTCTGGTTATTACACTTTTTCTGAATTCAATTTTTGATACTTTGATCTATGTATCTTCCCTATGACTTTGGTGGAAGCATAGGTAGCTCTTTTTAATATTTTGTTCCTAAGCTTTCCATTTTCTATTTTGTGGGAGCTCATACTATGGCCTGGATACTTACTCATAGTTTGAGATGGATACTTATCCTTTATCTGAGAGATAAATGCATATTCTATGCCTGAGAAAGAACACTCACTTTTGATGGTATTGGGAGATTTATTACTTTAACATGACTGATCATTATGTAGAAGTGACTTTGTAAATGAAAACACTATATCTATCAATATATTGGGAAATTATTTGCTGGAAAAAAAAAGATGGTCTTCAAGTTTTGAAATAGACAAATGGAGATCCATTGGTCAACACAAAGATTTCTTCTCCAATCAACACAATCCTAAGCGAAAAACAACGAAATTCGTAATTTATGTAAAGATGACTTCTCAGGGCCATTGTGGTTCCACATTGAGGATTGTTAGGCTAGCTTGCTGTCTCGCATTTGTGTCTTAGAGGCAACTAACTCAACTCTACTAACACGCATGCATATATACAACGCCTAGCTTTAATTTGTATAACATAATTTTTGATGAATTGAGCTTTTATTTGAGGGGAGTTCCTGCCCTTTTTCATTTTTATTTTTTAATTTTATATTTAGCTTGAGTATTGCATCATTGTGATATTGTATTTCTCTGTTTTTTTTTATCATAGCAAAGTTATGGTGTATGGAATTTGCCTTTTTTTTTTTTATCATAGCAAAGTTATGGTGTATGGAATTTGAGGATTGTCAAAAAAAAAAAAAAAACATAAAAAACAATTAAAAATATATATTAAACAAACAAATTAAAACACCTAAACTATAAAATTTAATATAAAATTAGAAAAAAAATTTAAAAAAACATAAAATTAAATTTTCTTTTATTTTTATTTTTTAATTTTATATATAGCTTGAGTATATTGCATCATTGTGATATTGTTTTTTATCATAGCAAAGTTATGGTTTATGGAATTTAGGAAACAAAAAAAACAAAAAAAACAATTAAAAATATATATTAAAACAAACAAATCAAAACACCTAAATTACAAAATATAATATAAAATAAAAAAACAAAAACTTAAAAAAACATAAAATTACAAAAAAATAAAAATAAATTAAAAATATATATTAAAACAAACAAATCAAAACACTTAAATTACAAAATTTAATATAAAAAAAAAAAAAACTTAAAAAAACATAAAATTACGAAAAAAAATATTTTTTTTATTAAAAAACTTAAAAATATGTAAAATTTTATAAAAAATAAACAAATTAAAAAAATATGGACTAGTGATGTGAGGCCATGGGGGGTGATGCTCGACATCACCTCCCATAACGCCCATAACGCCCATAACGCCCATCACCTGCCATGGGGGGTGATGCTCAACATCACCTCCCACGACACCCACAATGCCCAACCAACCCACGCATGGGTTGGTTGGGCGCTGGGGTGCTGTGGGGGTGATGCCGGGTATCGCCCTAGCCCCCACGGGCTAAGCCCTGGCCCCATGAGATCGAGGCTTAGCCCCTGGGGGCTAGGGCGATGCCGGGCATCGTCCCCCACGACATCCCAATAATATGTAGGTTTGTAATTTTTTTTTTTGGTTTTAATTTTAATTAAAAATTTATGTTATTTCAATTGCAAAATTGTATTTTATTTTATTGTTTTAATTTTACTGTTTTGTTTTAAATGTTATTAAATTTGTTTATATTTGGGTTTTTATTTTTATTTTTTTACTTTAGTTTCAATTAAAATTGACCGGCTTTGTATTGTAAAAGTGTTTTTATTTTTATTTTTTAAATTTTGGTTTTCTATTTTTTAAAATATGCTTGGAAGTTTATTTTAAAATTGGTTTTAAAATTTTCTTTTTATTCTTTGGTTATTGATTTTATTAAAATTGTTTTGTTTTCATTTAAATATTGTTTTTAAAATATGATGATGATTAACATCCACTAAGATCGAATTGGTCTATCAGACCTTAAGAGGGTAAGTGATTACTTGCGATATTTTAGAATTTTGTTTCTGTGCTAAAAAACATTAAGAGAAGCTTTCCAAGATCACCATACTTTTGTTGAGTTAAGAGGTTAGGAAGGTTGGTAGTGTGACAAATATTTTGAAAATGAAATCTAATATGGGTATAGGTTGGACAATCTAAGATAAAATGCTTTTCATCTTCAACCTTTTTAGTCACAAAAGTGACACTCTCTTTCATCCCATGGTGTTTTAGGACCAACACTTAGTTTCAATATGAGCTCGTGAGAATTTGTTCTTATCTTAGCAATGCTTATTTTTTTCTTTACACTTGGCAAAACATATAGATAATTTTGATCTTCTAGATTAGGGTTGATTACATCCTTATAATACCTTAATTTTCTTTTTTCCTTTATAACTCTTTATCACACTACATTTTCTCTTTAAATTTTGATTTGATTTTTTTTTAATAGTATCTTTATTTTGCAAAATGGTGTCTTCCATGATTCCCCAATAGTTTAGTCAAGACTGGGCATCTTTATGCCATCCTCACGTGAGTCAATGGTGGTTATGACTCTATTTTGAAGCAATTTTAGGAAGCCTCTTGTCTTCCATATTGTTTAACCTGTTCTTATACATTAGGTATCTAGTCATAGCCATGCTCTCAATGGGGGAGAGGCTTGTTTTTAAGAGGAGGATGGGATAGGGCGTATTTCATTTAATTTTGAGATTATAGGTTATAAAATTATTTTGTATTTGCTCTATCTTTCTCCAGGATTCACGAGAGATACTACAACCCCATACTTCACATCCATAAAGAATAACAGGTGTAACAAGAGTCTCAAAGAAGAGTTTCTTCTTATCCCAACTCCAAAGATCAACGGATTTACAATTGTTTTCAAGGCCATAATATGCTTTCCATCCCCCAATAATCCTTTCTTAATGCTACAATTCTAATTGAGCTTGTGGTGAATATCAATTCTAAGATATTTGTATGAAGCCACTTCCTCCAAGTTGTTGTTGTCATATACTAAGGTATCATAAGGGATCTGATTGGATTTAATAATCACGACCTTAGTCTTATCAATATTAATAGTCATGCCCATATTGGAGCAAAAATACTTGAGGATTCTTAGTTGGTTTTCAAGATCATGGGGACTCCTTACCATAAGAACGATATCATCGGCATAAAGAAGAAGATTGATGACTATACCAGTGAGAGTAACTTGTCAATGTATATGCCAAAAATGATAAGGGATAAGGGACAACCTTGTTTGACTCTGATATTGCAGTTAATCTCTTTTGACTAGCTCTCGGTGTTTTTAAATTTAACATTAACGTTCTCATACATCCTTATTGTAACAACCCTCAACTCGAGAGACACTTTTATCACTTTTATCTCATACATCCTTATTGCAGCAATCCTCAACTCAAGAGGCACTTTTATCTCTTCCAACCTATTCCAAAGGTTTTTCCTAGGAACCATATCAAAAGCTTTTCTAAAGTCAACAAAGCAACAAAAAAGATTGGTTTTAGTATTGTGAAACTCCCCTGCAATGATCCTAAAGGTAACAAGATGGTCCACAGTTGAATGATATCTCCTAAACCCAACCTGGGCTTTAGCTCTTTTACTGTGACTTTCTAGTCAAAGACTAATCTTCTTTTCCAAAATAATTCCATAAAGCTTGGCTAAAATCGGGCTAATCATAATGGTCCTATAATTAGAGGGAATGTTTCTATCCCCATTTTTAAAAATAAGAACAATGAGGCTTTGCATCCAGGGTTTAGGAAAGCCCTGCTTGACTGCTAAATTGAAGACCTTATGTTTGTGAGGGATAAGGATTGACCCTCTGATTTTAAAAATTTCAGCTTGGTAGCCTTCAATGTCCTTAGCTTTCCCATTTACAAGTCGCTTAACCCCGAATTCTATGTCATCTAAAGAAAAAACTTCTTCCTTTGTAGGGACAATAGGAATGGTGTCCATGGCATTAGGGAATTCGTAAAGACTTTTAAGGTAGGAATTTCAGTTCCTTAAGGGAATCCTATTATTTTATTTAGTATTGCAGTTTAGAATTTGGCTCCAGAACTTCTTAGGATCCAATGTATATAGTTGTGAAAGTTGCTTTTGCCTTTTATTGATATAATACCCTTTTTTCCTTTTAATTAGGGCTTTGTACGTATTGATCTTATCGAGTTTTAAGGATTCATTAGAAGCATCCCTAATGGATTTCCTAGTAATTTTACATTCTTTATCATACCAAGGGTTGGTAGTTCTATTATTGTTTTTATAGGATAGCTCGAACGAGAACTTGTTAATAGAAGTGTAAAGGGTAGTTGTAAAATTATGATAGAGTTCTTCAATGTTGTCCTTATAAGTTAGGAGATTTAATTTACTATTTAAATCCTTTAAGAAAATGTTAACTTTACTTTTTTCAAAGTGCAAATTCCTTTGATTATCATAATTCTCTTCAATGGCGTTCCTATGCATGGAAAAGTTTAGAGTTAGGGTTAAAGGTTTATGATCAGAGTCGAGCTCATGGTCATTTAAAAAGTCAAAAGTTGCTATTTGGTTGGAAACAGGTATATCAGATATCACATAATCTACAACACTACTACCTAGCCCATGAATACAAGTCATCTGGTTGGAGTTTGGCCACTTCATTACTCCATTGCAAATTATTAGGCCTTGAGAGCTGCAGAGCTTGACCAACTCAATACCAAACAAATTCTCAATTAGGTCTTCATAACTTTTTTTGTAGCTATTAGATAAAACTAAGGTCCTCATCTAGCCATAAATGATTATGGTTGGAGTCATTACTTAAAAGAGTAGATTGTTTAGTTGTAATCCTATCATTAAAGTCTCCTAGCAGGAGGATATTACCTTCATTTTTCAAACTATAAATATCTTGTTCTAAATTATTATAGGGACAATTGTTATCTAGATTGTTTTTCTTATAAAATGTAGAATTAATAGGTGCAAAACAACAAATTGCTATCTACATCTTCTTAGTATTGGTGTTTGAAATTTCTATTCAAATGTACTAATTGAGAGGGTCAATCTTATGAAGTTGAATGTGAGGAGAAATACTCTTTCTAATATAACAAGCTATGCCTCCTATCCCTCTATGGTGGGGTTTTTTGTTCCATGCCGACCATAAGACAAATCCT
Organism: Picea engelmannii; assembly: GCA_009831015.1. NCBI lineage: Eukaryota > Viridiplantae > Streptophyta > Pinopsida > Pinales > Pinaceae > Picea > Picea engelmannii. The sequence continues at coordinate 902,971 of ML777184.1, forward strand.
TCTATGTTAGGGACCTTAGACTCCTCATGCTCCCAAGTTTCAACTAGACATATAATATCAATATCACTCGGGATCCAACTTATCATAGGACCTTTGCAACATGGAAAACCACGACAGTTCCAAAAAAGGATCTCGAGTGTCCCAAATTCATATTTATTATTATCCTTCTGGTCTCTATCCCTAACAATAGCTTTTCGATTTCTAATTATTGCCCATTTTCCTTCTTTCTTGGCTTCTTTTACCTTTTGAACTTCCTTAATTCAACTTGGTCTTCGGGAATGAGGTCTTCATTTATAAATATTCTTGACCCTTTTAAGCTCGAAGATTTACTAAGTATGCTATATTTATGATCATTACAACTTACTTTGACACAGATCAACCTATCTTTGTGATCAATTATTTTTCCTAGCCTCTTTGTATCAATTTGTGATTTATTATTTAATCATTATTTTACTATTGCTAGTGTATCCTCCTCTTGTTCTTTTATGCAAAAAATTATGAGGTTCAAGACTCTTTTGTTACGCTCATGGTCCAGTTCGATTAGCTTATTCATTTCCTCTTTGATGGGTTTGATATCCAATTTGTTTTCTATATTATTGATGGTCAAATTGTTGGTTAGTTTTTCTTCTAGCTCTTTAATCCTATCCCTCAAGTTGTGATTTTCTTCAACCCATCCTTCCTGGGTCGATTGTTTATGTTTTTCCATTTCTTGAATCCTATCCTTCATTGTCTGCAATTCACTCTTGAACCCTAAGAATTTATCCTCTATTTGAGTTTGAATGGTATCTTTAATTTTTTTTTATCAATCATTGCGTCTAGCTCTATTTGGAGTTTTATGTCTCTTTCTTCACTCATTTTTTCTAATGTTTCTAACTCTATTTGGATTTTGGCATCTCTCTCTTCTCTCCTTTTTTCTATTGATTCCATATAATTGTAAATGATCTTTAGGGTGATTTTGGGGGGCCTCCCCTTGTTAGGATGAGTTTTTAGAATAGGTGGTGGAGTGCTCATACTGAAAAGAAGAGAAAAATAATGTAAAAATTATTATTTTGGATTGACTTTATCTCTCAAATCAACTTTTACTTATGAAACTTAAAATAAAAAATAAATAGAATATATTTAAATCTCTTTACCTTAATAGATTATAAATATATTTTAAATTAAAATTGAATCAAAGTAAAAAGTGACTCACCTCTTTTCACATGTCCAATTGGTCAACCAGTTGAAGAAGCCAAAAATAATTTCCGAAAACCGCAGAGAAGTAGAGAAACTACAGAGATTATTTTGGATAAAAAAGGTAAAAACCAAAGAGAAGTATTATTCCCATTCAAAACCACAAATATATAATGTTAGAAATAAAATATCTCCTTCAAAACAACAGAGAATTATTATTCCGTTCAATATATTTTTAAAACCGCAAAGAAGTATTATTCCCGTTCAAAACCGCAGAGATATAATTTCACAAGAAGTATCATTCCCGTTCAAAACCACATAAATATAATTTCAAAACTGCAAAGAAGTATTATTCTCGTTCATAACCGCAGATAACCACAAAGATATAATTTCAAAACCGCATATAAGTATATATTTTTGAATTTTCCGTCTTTTATTTTAATTTTAAAGTTTTAGTTTAAGATTTTTTAATATTTTTTGAATATTTTTTATTTTAGACATTTTTTTGTTGAATTTTGTTATTATTATTATTATTTTTTTGCCCTTTTCAATTATTTTTTTTATAAATTATTATTTTTTTTAAAGGTTTTTTAATGATTATTTTGTTATATATATATTTTAAAAATTATTGTTTTTGGAGGAAATATTTTTTCCACCTAGTTTTTTTAATCTTTTTTGAATTTTGAATATATTTTTTTAAATGTGTTTTTTTGTCATTTAAAAAAAAATTATTTGCAAAGATTTTGTCCTTTCTATTTATTTATTTTTTAATGTAAATTAAAAAAAAGAAAGTTTGGAAATAATTTTTCAAGTGACCATTTGGGGTCCAATTTTGGGTTGTTTATCACGTTTAAGAAAAAATATTTTGTTTTACGTAGCATCATGTTTTGATTTAGGAGCTGATTTTAAGGTTTTTCCGAGATACTGTCTGAGTTTTGAAGACCATGTTTGAAAAATGTTGTAATTTTGACCTCGTTTAAAAAAATGGTGCTACCGGTAACACCACTTTTTGATTTCGGAGTTGATTTTCCTGTTTTTAATACAAAAATATGGGTTTTAAGGGCTAGAGTTATCGTTTTGAGGTCACAGTTCTCATTAAGTCGGTAACTTTGTTACTAAAGAATGAAAAATAGGGGCTATACACTCTTTGTCAAAGATTTTGTGCATCCTTATTCCTTTGGTTCTATTTCGCAGATTGCAATTTGGCTCTGAGACAATATTCATTCCCCGTGGATAGACTTATACACTCCTCTTTGTCCTCTCGATTTATAAATGAACTTGTTCAGATTCTTTAGTGTTATGTGTATGTGCCAATAATTTCCCAAGCTTTCAAGATCTCAATCCTAGCTTGTGATGAGGAATTAGTCCATCCTCTTTATAGTCTTTGATTTGCATCCCTATTACCCCCCTCTACAAATTTATTTCTCCTTGGAAGGTCAAAATCCCCCCTTGAAGCCATCACAATTACTTCCTCATCTTCTTAGTAGATGATCAAAATGTTGCCAGTGAACCCCACCCCATGTAACCACCTCCTGTAATGAATTTTTGGTGTTACATTTCTTATTTTAGCATTACTTTTTCCAGCATGGATGCCACATGTCATATTCTTGTTTGTTGAGATGTCTAGTCCAATATCAATCTCCTCTAAAGTGTTGTGTAGTCAAGGAAAGCACAAACAATTAAAGATCAATAAAATTAAAAGGGGAAAATGAAAAGATCAAAGCAACCATGAACCAAAATGCTACCAACAAGAGGACAAAGGAGAGGAAGAGTTGGGGACACTTGGCGTTCTATCTACTCCTAATGATATGGAATGTAGGTGCACCTATCTGGAGCATGTAGGGTGCTCTCTCCTAGGGTTATTGATATAGTAGTAAGATAAATAAATGCACAACTTTCTTAGAGTTCCATGCAGGTTTTGTTCTTGATGATCAAATGTGTAGTTAAAGTTTACTTCGTCAATAAACTCAAATGGATCCTTTGTATCTCTTTACAAGAATTCACTTGAGCGATGGAGGATAAACAATTTTTTTTGGTTCCTATTGTTTTTTCTGGGTTTTTCTCTTTTCTACATTCATCTTTTGCATACTTGAACAATGCACCCTCATGATTTGGTATTAGAGCCTACAATTGATGCCTTATTTTCAAATGAATTTGGTTGATTGGATCTGTGCTAGCCATCATTCGTCCAACATTGGGTTCCTTGAGGTTTTCCACTCCCCCTGTAACACCCTTGTTTCCCCCAAATTGTGATTAATCATAAAATATGATTACCGTGCTAAGGCATGTGGACGATCTAAATGTATTATTGTTAAATTTCCCATAACTGACTGTTGGGGGGTGAAGCCTTGAAGTACGAGCCATGATATCTCTAGAGGAAATAATCAATTAATGAAGGAAAGGACCAGTGGTTGAATAATCAACAACACCCATGAATGGAAACATGTGTTGTCAACCCGAAGTACCATAGAGACCTGCAGACCCGAGCTTCATTTTGATAGAAGGAACATGATAGGTCGAGAACCTTCCAAAATAAGGAAGGTAAGATACACACAGATAGCGAGAGAGGATACACCAGACGAGAGTGCAAGCTCAGAAGGAGATGTGTGAACCAAAAGGAAGTGCAGAGAACATGACTTGAAGGACCTGAACGCGAGCTTGATGATGACGAAGCATCTGATAAACCTCGTAGGGATACTGTGACAGAGAGAAGGTATATGAGAGATGGCATAGTTCCCTAGTGATATCATGGCTTAGCATAGGGGTGGCCAGAGTACCAAGGATGAATGCCTTTGAGCCTATGGTTGGGTGGAAAGGCACACACTCATAGTCAGTTAGTCGACTACAACTTGTAAGAGATAAGTATTCTCATACCCTGTGTAATTGAGCTGTAACTGTGTAATAAAATTGGATATACTGTGAATGTTTTCAGGGATGTGCATGATTTCTTAATGGTTATGTTGTGTCCCTTTATTTCCATGTTATCGTGAGTATAAGTAAGGAAGAAGCCTATTAAGCTCAGGAGAGGTAGTGCAGGTATGCACGGGGTCTCTTCCAGGTGGGCAGAGGCTGAGAACTTCTTAAATTCTAGATTGATGAAGGGGTGCAAGGGGTGCGCAGAAGGTCCTTCTAAGTGTTAAGTTCAAGAGAAAGAGCACAAAGCTCTTAAGTCTTTCAGAGCTAACAAAGCTCAGGAAGAATAGCAAGATTGACGTATCGAAAGGGAAGGTTTTCCTTTGTTTGGAATATGAACAAACGAGATCTGTTCGGGAAGAGCCAAGGTCTTTCGTGACCGTTGGATATGGGAAAGAGCACGAGAGTTAACCCCTTAAGTCATTTGGACTTCGCAAGTTCAACGAAATGAGCGAGTTCGTCGTGAGGGAGGTAAATTCCCCGAAGTCTCGAAGTCCCTAAGTTAATATGGGCCATAGATCTGAGGATGCCTGAGAGCCATCTTGACCGCCAAATTTATGAGGTAGACAACTTAACATTGACTGCTTAGGGAGAATAGAGGCTTAGTAACACCAAAACCCCTTGAAGAACAAAGAGCGAAGTAATGTGGGTTGTGGATCTATGGATCCTTTGGGACCCCTATCGACCGTTCAATCGAGGGAATGTGGGTATCATATAGAGAGAACGTGGGAATGCACGTGTCGAGTGATGGTGTTGCCAAGAGTGGCACAACAGTGGGACCCTGAGAGGAGGTTGTGAACCATTGATATGGGGTCTACATAGATAGATCAAGACTGTCAGATCTAGGCCATGGTAAGCCCGACGCTGACCAACTTCAGGAGATTTCAGTTGAGGAGTGAGTCAACCTCCCAAAGCTTCGAAGGCTGGAGTAGATCTCGATCGTCCATTATAAAGGACGCGTGGCGATAGATCCTTTATTCTAGAGCTTGGACACTTCGAGAGTTTATAGGTGGGGAGCATGTGAAATAGCCGAAGTTTCGAAGTGCCGAAGTCCATCCTAACCATTGGTACTAGGAGACACATGGCACTGGATCCTTCGCTTCAGAGGTTTAGTGCTCCGGAGGAAAATGGATCATGAGAGGTGAGAACTCTAGAAGGCCCAGAGGCTGGAGTTCACCTGAGCCGTCGATCTCAGAGGAAAAGTGTCAGAACATCTGTCACTTTAGAGAAAAGTCACTCCACAGGAAAGCTTGTGGTGAGGGTCGAGAACTCCCGAAGGCCGAACTGTCAGAGTTCATCATGACCTTTGAGAGTGAGGGATGCATGTTAAGAGATATGACACTCCGGGATGATAGCACTCCAGAGGTTTGCAAATGTGTTATACCTTGGAACTCACGAAGCAAGAAGTTCTAGAGTAAATCAGAGCTGTCAATGATCTGAGGACGCGTGGCGGTACTCCAAAGGTTTTGCGAGGAGGTGCTTCGGGTTCCGTCGACGTCCAGAGGCCCGAAGTCATCGAGGACCGTTGATATTGAGAGAGAGTAGGGACCGTTGATCCCTTCGTGCCAGTTCAAAACTTCTCCACTTTAGAGTTTGGAGGAATTGGTGCGTGATGTGTTAGCGCAACCATTTTTCTTTCAATTAGAGTCGGTTTTCAGTTGAGTTATAGCCCATGTGTCAAAACACGTGAAGTCAGGTACGTAGCAATGAAAGGGTCGAAATCAACAAGTGGTCGGTTGGCCCTTGGAAACGGGAAGGGATGTCAAATTCGAAACATACGTGCATAGTACGGGTATGTTATTCCCAGAAAGTCAGGTCCTGTCAAAGTTAGTCTCTACGTGCCCCAGGTCGATTCAAGTAGTTAATGGAGGTCGCGTCGGTAGGTGATGTAACTATTATCTGTTCATCATGGAGGCCGAAGGAACAAAAAATCGTGACGTTCACATCACGTATGCCCTGTAACCCTTATTGCCTGTACTTTACACGCAAGGATGTGTTATGGAAAATCCGCGGTTCGATTTGAAACACTTAGTTGCCATGAATTTCTTTGGCACGATTCTTCCTTCCGCTCGATCGATTATCAATCCCAGAGTTTCTAAACCCATTTTGTTCATGAAATCAGATCTAGGATCTGTCTGTAAGTTTTCTCGTAGGCCAAGGTCGATCGGATTCTCCATCTTGGGCATCCACCCGATATACTGCGTGCAATACATATACCGATTGTGCCATGGCGACCTCTCAAAACATAAATAAGGGTACACGTAGTGGCAGGATCGCCAGACCCGAGCCCTAGAGTGATTGGGATTCATTCTCGATCACAACAGACATCCCCAAAGATAAAAGGGGGATTTTTCCTTTACCTATGGGAAAGACGACATCACACCGTGAAGAACTCATAATGGAAGGAACTGCGTAGCAAGGAGGGACAATAGAAGTCATGTCGCCCCAACAACAGATACCTCGGAGAAGGGGCAGATTAAGGAAGAACAAGGAAGCTAGGGAAACTCGAATATCAAATGAGCCGCGTGCACGACCAATCGCTGAACAATTACGTATGCGTGCCGTCTGCATGGAGCCTTTGGAAAGTACCAGCCGAGGAAGTGGGAGCAGAATGAGGAGGATGGGTGCCGTCAGATCAAATGATCAAGAGACACCTCAAAAGATGAAGCAACCGAAGCTAGCCATCACTGAATTGTACCAAGAAAACAGGGTGTTGAGACAACAACTGACAACAAATATCACAAAAGCATCAACAACACAAGGTCGCGAAGGGAACGTGACGTGGCTAAAAAGACAACTCTGGGAGGTGCAATATATGATTGTACAGCTTCGTGAGGCACAACAACTGTTAGAAGAAAGGTATGCCAAACACTCCAGAGAATGTGAAGCGACCGAAGAGATAGCCCGCGTAGCTCTCGCCAACGATCAGAAGAAACAAGATTAGTTGAGTTTGTTCCTATATTTGCAAACAAACGACAAATATTGAAAATTTTGAGGGAGACATCGCCCAAGACATTTTTCCATTTTAATAACGACCTTGACTGTCTACAACCACTTGTCACGCACACTTCCCCCAACGAATGAGGGCGCGACATAAAATCAAAGCCGTTACAACAAACAACAAGAATCTGACAAACACTTGTCCACCCAGATACCTGATCGACAACCGAATCCTCGTGGCGGATTACAACGATCATGATGTAGCCAGATGCATGTTTTGTCTACTTTTGGAAAACATCATGCGAAGAGTTTTGCAATGCAGAACAATCAGTTTCCTAGTTTGTAGAGATAGCAGTTAGAAGAGTAGGGTAGCCCAAGCGACGCCCTCATTTATATATTTGATCTTTTTGATGTAAGCCAGGTTGGTTGGAAAAATTAGTATAGACAATAAACTATTGCATGTAATTTGAGTTCGACCAAAGCTTAATGCAAAAGTCCTGTAGCTTTGATGAAAATATTCTAATTGTAGCAGTTGGATGTATTATGTCTCTTTCTTTGCGTACGTGCTTCCTGTCATATTTATTCACATCTTTTTCTGTCTAATTCAGAACGAATTTTCAAACTTGTGGATTCACTACACAACACCCCTTGTTCACACCATTTAGACAAAACGTTTTCTTCTAAAAGTTAACTCCGAATTCATCCACAACGGTGCTCCGAGTTACTTCTTGTGTTTTCTCCCCGCCACACATTACAATTTTGCACTGAAGACTGTTATTCTCTTAGGATTATCCTCTCAAGTTCAGTCACCAAGTCATTTGTTTTTGTCGTTTTTTCTTGAATCGACTCCATAGCCCAAAGTCTTACTTTCTTGGGCCAATATAACTAGAACCCATTATTTCTAAGGTGTTAAATCTAGCCGCAGTCTTAAATCCATATCTTGCGGGGAGACAGAGTCTCCTGAGAGGGCCCTCTCCAGGTACGAAAGGCTAGTTTCAGGCCTCAAAGTTGGTTGAAACAATTACCTTTGTTGTCTGTTTATCAACCGAACAGATTTATAGAGTACTAACATTCTAGCGCCGTTGCCGGGGAACAAAATTGAATAGATTTTTCTCTGGGAGAACGACTAACGTTGTAGTTTGATCCCTGAGGGTAATAGAGGGACACACATCTACACCAACTGAAACCTTTACCCTGGAAAATCCAGTCAAAAAGACTAGTAGCTCCAAGTAGCACAGTTCAGGAACCCTGGCTTCGAAGACGATCTATACCAGAGAAAATCCTAACCCAAACCCTACAGAGCCTGTGTACGACCCCGAGAAAATTCTGCGCAGGACTAGAGTGCAAGTGCCAGACTTGTTCTATTACTTGGACATAAGTCTATCCTTATCAAAAGACAACACGCAAAGCATCGACGACCTTGATTTTGACACATTGTTTGAGCAAACCCTGTTCAGGTCTAAATCGAAAACCATTTTGGACGAGATAGTTTTCGACCATAAGAGATTCCAAATCCTAATTTCCAATAATGTTCCTCAAGTTCCAAACCCTCCTAGATCCATGGCCGCCAGATTCACCCCCCTTGTTCTACCAGCCTAACTGCATGAATTTGTCCCAGAATTACAACAAGAGGATTAAACTCTACAATGTTGAAGGGAACATTTCAGCCCAGAAGCATCTGGATTGGTTCAATGACTTTGTTGACCTGTAAGAGGTAGACTATGCAGACGGGAAAATGAGGTTGTTCACGTAGAGTTTTGCGGGGGAGGTGAGGAAGTGGTTCAAAGCCCTACGACCAACAAGTATTCAAGACTTTGCCACGTTTGAAGCCTGAGTGGGCCTAATGGTTAAGAACATGTGTTTCCTCTTAAGAGGTCACATGTTCAAATCCAAAGGGGGGTAGGGTATGTATACCTTCGTAGACTTTACCAGTCAAATTGCCGGGCGGAGGGGGGTCCCTTGTCCGATAAGCAAGGGGGTCTCATACACCAATTTGGTGTGATGGCTTGGTCGTGACCTTAAAAATAGATTATTATTATTATTATTATTATTATTTCATCAAGACAATAAGAACCCCCTAGAGTTGTTGACATAATACAATAACATGAAGAAGGTGTCGGAGGAGACGGTGCAAGAATTCTCAGCCTGTTTCATGAAAGTTTATAACTTGATTCCGGTATAATTCCAGCCACCTCCCGGGGCTGCACAGTTGCGGTACGCTAACTCTTTCGACAACGATTTTTCTTTGTTGTTGAGAGAAAGAAGATCAACAACCCTGGAGGCGATAATGAGCAATGCAATTGAAGTCGAGGTAAATATGATGGTGTTAGGGAAGATTAAACAAAGATTCAACAGAGGCGATAAGAAGCCCCAAGGAGACGCACAACCATCAACGCCGAGATCTACAGAAGAAAAATTCGATTTAATGATGAGAACCATGGAGAAACTAATGGAGAATATTTCTATAGGAAACATACCCATTGCTCGAGAACAACATGACCGCAATCCCAGGAATCAAAACCTCAGGAGAGGTTAGTTTCCTCATATCAGACAGAGGGAGCAGAGGGAGCAGAGAGATCATGGTGACCAATAGACAAGACCTCCGTTCCAAAACATGCAGATGAAGACTTCGATCAGATGTTCGAATATAAAATGCATTGTTGCGATGACAAGAACCCATGCATGTTCTTGACAAAGAGCGAACATGATCAATACATGAGCAGAAACGATGATTTCATGCTGGAGACAGATGATGCATGGATTAGGGAAATTGATGATGTGATGTCCTGGGAAGCAAAAGAGTTCAAAAAGGGTTATCAGAACGCCATCATGCAGTTTCAGAAGAAATATAACCTCAGGAGCAAGGAAGCCTCTACCGAGCCTCAACAGACTAATCCCATAAGGAAACCTCCGACGAACACCCCTTCCACAAGTTGACTGAGGCCGAACAACACGAACAAGGATGTGACGAAAAAGACAAAGTCGAAGGAGGAGGCCCTAAAGAAAACTCCGAAAGCAAGCCAAGAAATGGGTGGAAAAGAGGTAGAGAAAGTCTGTCCTCCCTTTAACTTTGAATATGAAATGGATAAAATCAAAATCTTCGTCCCTTTCGACGAACTTATCAGAAAGGGTAAATACCAGGAGAAAATTATTAAAATTCTGAAAATGGGAGGGACCCCTGACACTCTAAATGTCCAAGATGATCACCCTGCTATCCTATTTGGTCCGCACGTTGAAGAGACAAGTGATTGAGGACATCCCTCCGTTCTACGTCAGTATAAAGGTCCATGACATGACCCTGCATAACACTATGCTGGATTAAGGTGCGTCGCAGAACCTCATGCCAAAGGTGATCATGGACGAATTGGGTCTGGACGTCACCAGACCTTATAAGGACCTTTTCTCTTTTGACTCGAGGAAAGTCAAGTGCCCGGGCCTCATCAAATACTTGGTCGTGTCATTGGCCCATATCCCTTCGAAGAACATGGTGATGGACATGGTCATGGCAGAAATACCCCCAAAGTTTGGCATGATGCTGTCCAGATCGTGGGATGCAAAGTTAAAAGGGACTCTGCAAATGGACATGTCAAACGCCACCATTCCAATATTTGGCTAGGACAGACTGTTGTATAGAGAAGTGCTGTTGAAGTACATGGTGAGCAGCAAGACGTATCCAAATAACCATCCCATATACTCCATCGACACTGAGATTGGCTCTTCTATATTCTACAATGACCTGAGTTTTGAAGAAGAGCCGACAACCATCATGACAACTGATGAGGAAACCGTGCGGAAAGCAGCAGAGTGTGCTGACTCGGAGTACCGCGTGAAAAATAGGACATGGAACATGAGCTTTGATGGCGTGGTCAGGAAAGAAGGGGCTGGGGCCGATGTGTGGGTAAGCCCCCCTGAAATGGGCACAAAACTGCGCTCATACAAGCTCACGTTCGAATGCACAAACAACATGGATGAGTATGAGGAACTGATTCTCGGCCTGAAGGTGTTGAAATAATTAGGCGCAAAGAGGATAGCAGTGCGCAGAGACTCCAAACTGGTCATAAACTAGGTTAAAGGCATATATCAGACAAAACAACCCAGGCTAAGAGCATACAGGAACTTGGCACTGGACCTCCTTGAGGAATTTTCGGAGTATGAATTATCTGCTATCCCAAGGGAGAAAAATCAGATCGCCGATGTGCTGGCCACCTCAGCCTCGGTTTTTAAAATCCCCATATTTCCAAACATGAAATACGAGATTGAAGTCAAACATAGGCCGATAGTGCCCGATAATATCAAATACTGGCAGGTGTTTGAGGACGACAAACAAGTAGAAAGATTTCTTTAGATGAACGACGAGTTCGCTAACATAAACATTGATGACAAATGCTGCTGCGACGAAGATGGGAGCGTGGATGCGAGCAGTAATGATGACCCTTTCTAGAACCAGATCACGGGAAGGGACATAATACAAGTGAAGAATAATAACATTTCAAAGGTTTTAGTGCCACTGGAAAAGATGTTTGACGAAAATGACGTGGCTAAAAACCCCAAGATCACTGCAAACAAAGAGGACATTGAAGACTGCAACATCGGGACTGAGGAGAACTCGAAAATGATCAAGTTATCAAAAATGCTCAGCCCAGAGGTCAAGCAGGACTATGTCAAGCTCATGAAGGATTTCCCCGATGTTTTCGCATGGAGCTATGATGGTGTGAAAGTGTATGACACTAAGGTGATCCAACATGTTATCCCTCTCAAGGAAGATCAAAAACCTTTCAAACAGAAGTTGAGACGGATAAACCCCCTGTTGCTGCCACTGATTGAGAAAGAGGTAAAGAAACTTTTCGATGCTAATATTATTGTTTCTTTGCGATTAGCTAAATGGGTAGCTAATTTGGTGCCCGTGAGAAAGAAGAGCGGCAAGTTAAGACTGTGTGTAGACTTCTGGAATTTAAACAAAGAGTCCCTCAAGGATCACTACCCTCTTCCCAAAATGGATTATATCTTGCAAAAGGTGGTAGGCTCCCATAAGATGTCCATGTTGGATGGTTTTTCAGGGTATAATCAAATCATGGTCCACCCAGATGACATAGAAAAAGCAACTTTCACAACTCCATGGGGAACGTTCATGTACGCCAAGATGCCTTTCGGCCTGATGAACGCAGTAGCCACTTTCCAGAGGGTAATGGACATCGTGTTTTTCGATGAAAAGGATAGGTTCATTGTGATCTTTCTGGACGACATCACGATATATGCTACCTCCGATGAACAACACCTCGAGCATCTGAAGAAATCTTTCCAGAAGTGCAGGAAGTTCGACATATCGCTAAATCCTAAGAAATCACATTTCGGGGTGGAAGAAGGAAAGCTGTTGGGACATATTATCTCAAGGGAAGGCATTAAGATAGACCCTAATAGGGTTGAAGGAATCCTAAAGATCGAAACTCCGCGCAGTAAAAAAGAAGTGCAATCTTTCATGGGAAAAGTAAAATTCTTGAGGAGATTCATCCCAAATCTGGTAGAGATTATAAAGCATATCACCTGCATGCTCAGAAAGGAAAATGTAATCAAGTGGAACTCGAAGGCCAAGAAATCGTTTGAAGATATCAAGGTTGCATTGACTAGAGCACCTGTACTATCTGGTCTGGATTTCACGAAGGATTTCATCCTGTTTTCATTCGCCTTAGAGCATACGATTGCAGGCGCGCTGTTACAGAAAGACGAACAAAACTTCGAGAAGCCTATAACTTATTTCAACAAGACACTGCAGGATGCTCCACTAAGGTACAACATCATCGAAAAACAAGCGTATGCCTTAGTGAAGGCCTTGAAGGAGTTCAGGACGTACATATTGCATTCACACATCATTGCTTATGTGCCCAACATATCAATAAAGGATATCCCGACTCAGCCCGACCCCGAAGGAAGGAGAGGTAAGTGGACAGCGACCATGCTGGAATATGACCTAGAGATCAAGCCTACAAAATTAATTAAGGGTCAAGGTCTTGCAAAGCTAATGGGGTAGTCGGACTGCGACGCCGTGGGAATAAATTTCATCGCTGATCTCTCAAAGATTCCTCAAGAAGAAACGACTGCGTAGGTGTCCCATGAGTTCATTGATTCTTCGTGGTATGCTGATATCATCTATGTGTTGAAGAATCTCCAGGCCCCTCCGGGCATAAGTAAGACTAAGGCCATATTTATCAAGCTTAAAGTGATTAAGTTCTGCATCTTGGACAACTCAATCTACTGGAAAGATCCCAGGGGAATGTTGTTGAGTTGTTTGCTGGAGAATGACGCGAAGTGAGACACAAAAGAATTTCACAAGGGAGACTGCGGGGGACACCATTATTGGAAAACCACCGTGCAAAAAATCCTAAGGGCGGGTTACTATTGGCCTACAATCTTCACAAACATGTACAAAAAAGTCTCCAACTGCCACAAATGTCAGATTTTCGATGGGAGAAGAAAGCTACAGCTCCTGCCACTAAAGATGATCTCAATCGAGGCGTCGTTCATGCAGTGGGGTTTGGATTTCATAGGGTAAATAAATATGCCATCCTCGACAGAACAAAAATGGATACTCACGGCCATTGACTACTTCAAAAAATGGATAGAAGCGATCCCCACGAAACACGCTACCGACGTAGTCATCATCCAATTCCTGGAGACAAACATCTTGTCGAGGTTCGACTGTCCTGTCAAGATCATAACAGACAATGCGGTCGCATTCGAGTCTAAGAGGATGGAAAAGTTTTGTCAGGATTACAATATAACCCTGGGGAATTCTACGACGTACTACCCACAAGGAAATGGGTTAGCATAATCCTCAAGTAAAATCTTAACTAGGATCATCAAAAGGATACTGTAGGATAATAAGAAATCTTGGCATAAAAAGATTATCTACGCACTGTGGGAAGATCGGGTTACCACCAAGAAGTCCATTTCAAGGTCACCTTTCCAGATTGTATATGACACATACACAATTTCCCTACAACACTAGGGCTGCCCGTTAGAAAATTGTTGCAAGAGTAGGAGGCTGAGCCAAATGACACACAAAGAAGATTAAATTAGTTGGTTCACACACAACAAATGAGGGAACGAGTGTATAATCGATCACAACTCCACCAGGAAAATATGAAGAAAGCCTTTGACAAGCATTTCAAGATAGAGGATTTCCGGTTGGGTGATCTAGTGTTGAGATGGGACGTGAGAAATGAGGACAAAGGAAAGCACGAAAAGTTCGATAACCTGTGGACGGGTCCATTCAGAATCGGTGCACATCATGGAAATAATGCTTATTTTCTGGAAGAACTAAATGGGGAATGCGTTGGATGGGGGCCTGTAAACGACAGGTTCCTCAAACATTATCTGATGAAATAAATTCCGTTTAAGTCAGTTATCATTGTAAATAATCATTTTATTTTTGTGTCAAGTCAGTAGGTCAGCAGGAAATTGAAGCTCGAAGTGAAGGCCCTGAGTTTTATACTGAGTCTTTTTTAGAAACTGCATCGATAGGTTTAGGTTGCGTCCTGTTTTTCATATTGCAATGTCGAAGAGTCGAAATAAGGCCCAATGGTCAGACACCTGGTCTACTGTTCTTTTCTACCTCGCAGGGAGGATAGCATCCCCATTGGAGCCAACTATTAGCGCCACCATTTTTCTTTCAATTAGAGTCAGTTTTTAGTTGAGTTATAACCCATGTGTCAAAACACGTGAGGTCAGGTACGTAGAAATGAAAGGGTCGAAGTCAGCAAGTGGTCGGTTGGTCCTTGGAAACGGGAAGGGATGTCAGAGTTGAAACATACGTGGATGGTACGGGTATGTTGTTCCCAGAAAGTCAGGTACTGTCAAAGTTAGTCTCTACGTGCCCCAGGTCGAGTCAAGTAGTTAATGGAGGTTGTGTCGGCAGGTGCTGTAACTATTATCAGTTCATCATGGAGGCCGAAGGAACGAAAAATCACGGCGTTCACATCACGTATGCCCCGCAACCCTTATCGCCTGTACTTTACATGCAAGGATGTGTGATGGAAAATTTGCGGTTCGATTCGAAACATCTAGTTGCCATGAATTCAATATTCTTTGGCATGATTCTTCCTTCCGCTCGATCGGTTATAAATCCCAGAGTTTCTACACCCATTTTGTTCACGAAATCAGATCCAGGCTTTGTCTGTAAGTTTTCTCATAGGCCAAGGTCGATCGGATTCTCCATCTTGGGCATCCGCCCGATATACTACGTGCAAGACAGATACCGATTGTTCCATGGCGACCTCTCATAACATAAAGAAGTGTACACATAGTGGCATGATCGCCAGACCCAAGCCCTAGAGTGATTGGGATTCATTCTCACTCACAACAGGCATCCCCAAAGATAAAAGGGGGATTTTCCCTTTACCTATGGGAAATACGACATCACACCGCGCAGAACTCGGAATGGAAGGAACTGCGCAACAAGGAGGGACAGTAGAAGTCCTGTCACCCCAACAACAGATACCTCAGAGAAGGGGTAGACCAAGGAAGAAAATTGAATCTAGGGAAACTCGAATCTCAGATGAGCCGCACGCATGACCAATCGTTGAACAATTACGTATGCGCATCATCCGCCTGGAGCCTTTTGAAATTACCATCCGAGGAAGTCAGAGAAGAATGAGGAGGATGGGTGCTGCATGCTCAAATGATCAAGAAATACCTCAGCAGCTGAAGAAAGCGAAGCTAGCCGTTGTTGAATTGTACCAAGGAAACATGGAGCTGAGACAACAACTGGAAACAAAAATCACAGAAGCATCAACAACAAAAGGTCGTGAAGGGAACGTGACATGGCTAAAAAGACAGCTCCGGGAGGCGCAGGATACGGTTGTACAGTTGCGCAAGGCACAACGACTTTCAGAAGAAAGATAGGCCAAACACTCCAGAGAATGTGAAGGGACCGAAGAGATATCCCGCGTAGCTCTCACCAGCGAGCAGAAGAAACAAGATTAGCCGAGTTCATTCCTATATTCGCAAACATACAACAAAGCTTGACAATTTTGAGGGAGACATTGCCCAAGACATTCTTCCATTTTAATAACGATCGTGAATGTCTACAACCACTTGTCGTGCACACTTCTCCCAATGAATGAGCACGCGACAGAAAATCAAAGCCATTACTGCAGACAACGAGACTTTGACAAACACTTTTCCAGCCAGATACCTGATCGACAACCGAATCCCTATGGCAGATTACAATGATCATGATGTAGCCAGATGCATCTTTTGTCTATTTTTGGAAAACGTCATGCAAAGAGTTTTGTAATGCAGAACAATCAGTTTCCTAGTTTGCAAAGATAATAGTTAGAAGAGTAGGGTAGCCCAGGTTGGTTGGCAAAATTAGTATAGACAATAAACTATTGCATGTAATTTGAGTTCAACTGAAGCTTAATACAAAAGTCCTGTAGCTTTGATGAAAATATTCTAATTGTAGCAGTTGGATGTATTATGTCTCTTTCTTTGCATACGTGCTTTCTGTCATCTTTATTCACATCTTTTTCTGTCTAATTTGGAATGAATTTTTGAACCTGTGGATTCGCTGCGCAACGCCCCTTGTTCGCGCCATTTAGACAAAATGTTTTCTTGTAAAAGTTAACTCCGAATTCATCCGCATCGGTGCTCCGAGTTAATTCATGCGTTTTCTCCCCGCCACACATTACGATTTTTCACTGAAGACTTTTGCTCGCTTAACCTTATCCTCTCAAGTTCAGTCACTGAGTCATTTTTTTCTGTCGTTTTTTCTCGAATCGACTCCATAGCCCAAAGTCTTACTTTCTTGCGCCAATATAACTAGAACCTATTATTTCTAAGGTGTTAAATCTAGCCACAGTCTTAAATCCATATCCCACGCGGAGACATAGTCTTCCGAGTGTTAGGGACCTAACCCCTCACATAGGTAGAACAATGTATACCGATGTAATAAAGGTCAATATCAACAAGGCCTTGCAATAAAGTAGAATAAGTCGAATGTAAGAAGACCTAATATAAGCTTCCGCTTCTAGAAGGATATTCCTCTAGATGGTTCTATTGATAGACATATTTAGTATAAATAGGAGTCGAGGGTATGAGAACCCTAGCTTGGATATTATTATAATAGAGATCTGCTCGACTGTAGGTTCCCCCCTCGAAGAGACCCATGAACATTGCTCTCAGAATCAAAGTGTTCTTTCTGGTGTTATTTTGATATCATTTCAATGTTATTGTGGTGTTGTTCTGGTTATATTGTTGTTTATCTACCATTTCTAGAATTTTATTTCTGTTCTGCATACTTTTTATATTTGGAATATTACAAGTGGTATCAGAGCACTTTCCTTGACATAAATTGTGGGATAATTTTTTTTCCAGGGTAGAGACATATTCCGACGTCTTTAAGCCACAAAGATTTGTTGTTACGTGCATAAACCCACGGTTGAGGGATTCATACACGTAGGAAATACAAGTGGTACTTAAGCGCACATCTGTTGGCCACCCTTGTAACCCCTGTTGGTACCCCTTCGAGTGGTAGCGCATCAAACAACACCTATGTACGGATCGACCTGGATTTCCTAAAGCCCTCTTTAGATAAACCAATCGGCCGCCTGACTGCTATAGTGCCACCAAGAAAAACACTCGGGAAGATACTCTCTAGTACTTGGGTAGTACAAGTAAGGGCACGGTCTAGCCTCTTTAGTTAGTTCCCTGAGATATTGGTCCGAGTACTACTGTTGGACCCCGCACGTATATTAGAGAGCTATAGCACAGGGCAAACCCTTGTCTGTAGAACCCTTGAATACCTAACCCTTGGGGACGAAAACAAAAATTAAAATAGACAAGATATATTACCGCGCAACTGTGTTCGAGTTGCCAAATCACTACACAATTCTTCGTGGTTAAGCATTTGGGCATTTCATCACTGCAGAATTCTTCAGACCAGAGTATAACTCTGTAGGTGTAAAAACAAAAAAAAAAGTCTGGAAATTTTTGCACCAATATTTGAGACCTATTCCATTGGATTTATCTCTTCACCCTTATCACATTCACACCTATCATTTTTCAGAATTTTTTTTGACCCCACCCTCCCCTTTTCAGTTCCCTCATCATCATGGCCCATACCCATAGCCAAGACTTGGAAGCTCGCTTCAATACCTTAAAATCTAATTTCACAGAGACCCAACAAGAAGTCAAACAACTCAGTGCGAATGTTGATGCCCTCAATATAAACATGCAGTCCTCCATCGCCGCCTCAATCGAAGAACTCAAACAAGACATGACTACCCAACTTGAATCTGCAATTTCGATGATCTACACCAAGATGCATATCCTTGCAGATTCCCCTTTATCTGACCCACCTCCGCATACCGAAGCTGAAACTTCCTCTCAATCCCATAATTTTCAGTCCCAACACTTTTAGCGTGACCTATGCCTTCCATGGGTGGATGTGACCAAATTTGATGGCTCAGACCCCACTAGTTGGGTAACCCAAATGGAACATTATTTCTCTTTATACGACATTACAGATGACTTGGCCAAAATCCGATATGGTGTTCTCCATCTAGATCAAGAACGTTGGCAATGGATAAAAACTTCCCGTCAAGGGTATATTGCTTGGACACACTTCGTGGCAGAGATTTATGAACACTTTGACACTAACATGAACCATTTAGGCTGTTTTACAAAGTTGAAACAATCTGGAGCAATGGACGACTTTATAGATGCTTTTGAGCGCCTGGCTTTTCGGACATAGGGCATGGCTGATGCCTTTTTCCAAGAATGTTTTATCAGTGGCCTCAAGGTCGAGATTTGTGCCCATGTCCTCATGGCTCGGCCTCAGATTTGGGTGGAGGCTACTAAAAGAGATAAATAAGCACAACAGGTTGTATCTTCTCAAAACCAAAAACCCTCCTTTATTCCTCGCACTAAACCAATAAATTCCACTACTCCCTTCGCTCCACTAAAGATCCAAAAATTGACCAGGGTTGAAATGGATGAACGCCAACTCAAAGGCCTTTGTTATAATTGTGTTGAAAAATATTTTTCGGTCCACAAGTGTAAGGAACAAAATATTTTTATGGCCATCTCAGAGGATATTTCAGAAGAGGATGTTGAAACTCCCCTTGCATCTGAGTCACCTAAAACCATTGACATAACCCCCCCTCAAACCCTCCCAAAGTAGAATCGATCATTTCCCTAAATGCTCTCATTGGCTTCTCTGGTCCCCAAACTGAGAGAGCCCTCTCCAGGTCCAAAAGGCTAGTTTCAGGCCTCAAAGTTTGTTGAAACAATTACCTCTGTCGTCTATTTATCATCCGAACAGATTTACAGAGTGCTAACATGATGAATAAAAAACTCCCGAGCCCGAAGTTACGAAGCACCAAAATAGGTGCTTGTGGTTTTGGCTTTTGGTCATAGCCTATGGTCATATGTGATGGTCAATAAAGAGAAAGGGGCTAGGCCCTAATTTCCAAATCAGATACCATGGATGGAGGGTTTGATTACTTAAGGAGAATAAAATTTTGATGCCCCATTCCTTAAACAACCAACTAAGGGGTTGGGTGTGTTACACCACCCCAATTTCTCTTGGCATTAGTTGTGGTTCTATTTGGATCAACACCCACCCATAACATACATATTAAATAACATCAAATTTTATTTGGGTTGATTGGAGGTTGCCCTCCCACCCGAGATGCTATCTCTCTTGGATCCGGTTCATTGGAGGTTTCCCTCCCACCCAATTTTTTTTTTTCATGACATCTGCTATTATTTTTTCTCATTGTTTCCTTTATTTTCCCTAAGGTCCTTTTGAGGACATTTCCTACACACCAGACATTGTTCTCTTCCAACACTAATTTGTTTTGGGCTTCAAATGAATGTCTGACATTCAACATCAATCACATTGCCTCCACTGTTGTGAGCACGCTTTCAAATAATATGAGGCACAAACTACTAGTTTGGCATAGGAGACCTCCCTTTCTTTCAGAGAAACCATGAAGGTAAAACCTTAGGCATCCTCTGCTAACTTCAAGTTGGCTACTCACTTTTCACTTCCCAAGTATGGATGTCAGATGCAGGGGGCACTGCTAGATTCTTGGATCCACAACCTCTCTACATAGATTGTTAAGACATGTCCAAATATGCATGAAGCCACAAGCTTGAAAGTCATTGGGTTTTAAATGGAAGGCATGGGACAAGCCTAGTGGGAGACCCAATCCATGTCTATGAAGATATACATTGAATTAAACTCCCTGATCTAATAACTCCAGATCATGACTTAATCCATTCATCAACGTTTTTACCCTCCCAACTATTTACCGAATCTGATGTGAAGATGGTTACAACTTTTCCAAACCCCAGGGTAGTCTGTCCAACAACACATTGATCTTTTCACCAAGCTCAGGATCCAAATTCACATCCAGGACTTTGAATAGGTACTTATTTTAAAACTCAATTATGGTTAGTTGGCATTTTTGACATGAGGTTGAATTGTTTGATAGAACTTCCCTTGACCATGCCTTCATTTTTTTCCTAATTTCTGAATGTAAAATGGAGAAACACCCTTGTCTTCCTTCATTGTGTTTCCCTATTGCACACACCACACTCAACTCACCACATGCCTCATATTCTTCACCTAGTGCTCCACTACCCCTTCCTGATCTGGGTGTTGGTGTCAATATCACAGAACTCGAAATCATTCCTCTGCAGGATACTTGATCCTACAACACAAAGCTACAACTAAAGTGATCTATATAGATCAACATGCCATTGACCATGTGGGTTCCCGTTTATTTCTTGCACACCCTATTGATTCCAATGTAATTACCCTTCAAAACGCTACATCTCTTGATCCCACTTTTCTGTCGATGACCAAAGACCCATCATAACAAGATACTGACCTCCTCTTTACCCACAATTGCCAAATAAAAAACCAAATTTCCACTATGATTATAGACATTGGAAGTCAAAATAACATTGTCTCTCATGGCTTTTACAATCACCTCCAACTACCCATCACTTCCCATCCCTTTCATTATCATTTGGGCAGGGAACAAAAGGATGAACCTTGGTTATTGGTCAATAAAATATATGCTATTACTTTTTCCAATGGGTCTTTTTAGGATAGAATTGAGTGTGATGTTTCCCCCTCGTTTGTGTTTACTTACCCTTGGGGATCCATTATCCACACCAGCATAATGCCTTGTATGGCACCCATCATAACTTTTATAAATTTTTTAAGGATGAAAAAAAACATGAGCTCACCTATTTTGTGGTTCTTAGACCCTCCCTTCCATCTAGAAACACTGATGTTCATCAAGTCAATCTAAGTAAATTCATCTCATTTTTTGTTTCTTTCCATATTAAATGATATAACGATTCACATCCCTCCCCTTTATGCACCCTTTACACGAGGAATTGTTAGATGTATTTCTCCTTCTCGAGAGCCTGCCTCCTATTTATCCCATCGAACTTTCCATTGACTTACTTCCTGGGGATTCTCTCCCCAATTCTCCCACATACCACTTTTCTCCTCATGAAGTTGCTAAATTTGAACGCCAACTTAGGTTGAATCTAGTCATATTCAACCTAGCTCCTCCCCTTGTGGCTCTCCAATGTTCATTATTCCTAAAAAGGAGACATGTGAATTTCATTTGGTTACTGATCACTGTGTTCTCAAAGGCCATTGTTAAAAAGTGCTATCCTTTACCATGTATTGATGATCTCCTTGACCACCTAAAAGGTTCCAAGTACTTTAATAAGTTGGACTTGATTGTTGGATATCACCAAGTTCACATAAATTCCAATGACACTTGAGAAACAACATTCAAAATGAAAGTTAGTTTATATGAGTGATGTCCTTTGTGCTCATGAATACCTCTGCTACATTTATGAAATTGATCAATGACATTTTTTGTCCACTCTTGGATGTTTTGTTGTGATTTATTTGGATGAAATTCTCATGTTTAACTATACTCGAGATGAACACCATGTTGGAACACTAAGAAGGGGGGTGAATAAGTTTTATGAATTTTTTACTACTTTTAACCAAAATATGTAAGCACAAATTTATCAATAGTTTATCACTTATGATTTCATTCAAGATATTATGAGCAATGCCATTCAACAACACAACCATAGATGCACAATGCACATGAATTTTACATGGAAACCCAAATGGGAGAAAATCACATAATGCTTTCTTATATATATAAAATATTACATTCATAGGAAGAAACAACTTCCAAATTCTCTAGCATCGGCTGGAATTAGGCTCCAACCCCTTGTTTACAGACTCCAACCTGAAGGAAGCTACAACTCCCCAAATTCTCCAGCTCCAACTGGAAGGAGGCTCCAACCCATTGATTTACAGGCTCCAACCTGAAGGAAGCTCCAAATCCCTCTGTTCTCCATATCGAGCTAGAGGGAGGCTACAACCCCTTTTCCTTGCCCCTTCTTTCCTCCCTAAAATATAAGTATAGACTCAACCTACCACCGATAATCAAACTGTCACTGATAATCAACCTGTCATTGTCTCTGTCACTGTCATTGTCACTGTCACTGTCAATGATACTGATATCTCATCATCAACATCATCATCAAAAAGCCAGATCTACTCAATCATATTCCAATATCACTAAGAGAATATCTCATACATATGCTCAAGATCATCAACATATGCCTCAAACCATGTGCCAAGAACATACCTTAAGCATGTGCCAAACCATCCAAGATATGCCTTAAACATATACCATAACCATCAAAATAGAACACATAGAAAGCCTACATTTAGTCATGTAGCAACCTAGTGTATGTGATCACAAACCTGCATACCTTCCTTAATTTATTCAACAAAAGGATAACATCTTCATTTGACTTTACTTCAGTCTCGCGAGACTAGTTTTTGGACTAGTCACAAACCCTAAATTTCAACAAGAATAACTCCGTATTTGTAATAAGTAAAGGTCTGAAACTTGTACCCAATCTTCTTCAATATATTCTCTGAAATTCCTCCAAGTTTGACTCCTTGAATCATCCTTGAAAATGAGTTATAGCGAAAATGGCAGACTTTGCTGAATCTTGGCCTATTCTAGAGAGCGAACTTGTAGAGCATGCCACATGCTGAATATTTTATATCTGGTTCTGAAATGCACACACAAAATAATACATATTGTACTCTTTCCAATGCATTTGGTATCACATAATTTGGATCATCTATGAAGAAGTTATGATTGTTTTTCTCAAAACCCCTGTTTGCGACTAGTTTCAGGACTAGTCAAAAACTATATCTTCCACAGAGTGTATCTCCAAAAATACAACCCAGAAGATGAAATTTTCGCCACAGGTACCCTGATATGTCTTCTCAACGTCTTCCAAGTTTCAATATCTGAATCATTCTAGAAAACAAGTTATAACGAAAATGGCAAGATGACCTTTAAATAACATACCTTAGAACACATCATCACAAGACTTCATCCTCCCTTGGAATTTAGCCTTTCTTCACTTCATATTTCTTTTGAATTCACCTCAGATCTCCTTGGTTACCTTAGATAAAAATAACTTTAGTTGATGTAACAAATGAACTTCTAGGTGCCTTATTTATATTAGATCTGACACCCTCTTTTTAGGGCCAACTTGACCCAGATAAAATTCAATTTAAATTTTTAATGATTATTCCATTGGGGCCAACTTTACCAACAATATCCTTAATATTTATTTTGCAATGGGATGACTTGAAATTTTTTGTTTTCAACAACATTTCTTCTTTTAATTAATTTGGGGCTAACTTGTTACTTCTTGTTATAACTGTTTAGGACTTCTTAACCATACTTTGGGGCTTCCATCTTCAAGAGGGCATACCTCCTAAACTGTGAGGAACCACGTGGCATACCACCTACTGTTGAAAATGACATGATGAGGAATATCCATCTATTAGAGCTTTAAATGCATTAGTAGAGTCCATCATCCACTTTTTCCTCAAGAAACTTCAGGCTTCATGACCACATCTCCGAGCTTCTTGTAGATTTCTTCAAAGTGTCTTCCCATGAGGGCCATGCTTAAACCTATGCCATAAGTGGACAAATTTGGAGACTTCTTCATTACACCCATTACTTCTATATGTTGGATCATGTTGTCATTGATGCCAATGGTTTGATTGATTGATGTCATTGATTGATGTCAAGTGATTGATTGATGTCAAAGGATTGATTGATTGATGATTGATGTAATATAATATGTATTGTCCTTGATGATAATGGATAGATGAAGATGGATCAATGAGTTGTCATTGATACATGATGAAGATGGATCGATGTGGTTCCATTGGTATATGATGCATTGTTGGAAAAATGTATAGATGACTCATTATTGTCTTATAATGATTGATAAGGTGTACAAATGGAT
>ML777184.1:929342-951387 GCA_009831015.1 Picea engelmannii
GCAGCTGGAAAACAAAGGAAGTTGGTGCTTCCAATGAATGTAATTCTTCAAGACATATAAGAAAAAGCATTCCGTGGTTTTTTCCCGATTTGGGTTTCCACGTAAAACACTGGTGTACTGTGTATGTGTATGATTGTTAATTTTTTCATTGCTTATTTACTCTGCAGTTATTGGATAATAATGCTTCATTGATATAGCACTTGGATTATATGGTTAAAAGGGATTAAATTGCTCTATTACTGATTCACCCCCCCTCTCAGTAATCCAACACTATAGGCTTCTATATTTCTTCTAATGTTGACATCAACGAAAATCAATTTTCCAACAATCTCCCCTCTTGGAATTGATGGAAACACTCATGCTCTCCCTACGAACAATGCTCCCCCTGTCTTCATGATTTTGTTCTTTCTGTCCCCCTTTGACATCAATGGAAAAAGGTAACTCCCCCTGACAATATACCTTCTTTTGACAATCTCTTTCCCAGTATTCATGCTTTTGAATTTTATTTCCTGCTCTTGTTCTGCCTCTCCTCTAGTTCTTTTTGTCCGTTGGTGCTTCATGATGATGTCAACCACTGACATATATAAAAAACATTCATCAACGATATAATCATTCAACAATCCACTCTTCACAGTTTGATTCTTCCTGGTGATTTCTCTTCTCATGTTTTCTTTGCAAAATGCTGTGTAGATCACTCCGAGGCATAAATTGCTCCAATTTTCTATCGAAGATACTCAACTGTCTCTCTTTGGAGAGGTTGTGTGAAGATATCTGCAATATGTTCCTTTGTCCCATTGTACTCCAACTTGATATTGGTTTCTGTAACTTGTTCAACCATAAAGTGAAACTTGATCAGAATATGTTTGGTCTTGGAATGCATCACTAGATACTTAGATATACTTATAACACTAGTATTTTCACAAAGTATAGAGATGGTCTCATCATATTTTACTTGTATGTCTTGTAGTGTTTGCTTCATCCAAAGAACCTCAGTACAACATGCTGCTGCTGCAATATATTCTTCTTTTGTTGTAGACAATGATACCGAGGACTGCTTTTTACTTAACTAGGATACTAGACAGTTACCCAAGTAGAAGGCTTCTCCACTAGTACTTCTTCGATCATCAATGCTTCCTGCCCAATCTACATCTGCGTAGGCGACCATAGTCAACTCATTTCCTTTTGGATACCATAATCCAAACTCTGATTTTTCTGTAAGATATCTGAAGATTCTTTTACTACCAACACGCGAGTTTCCTTTGGTGTTCCTTGAAATATGGAAACCTGTCCAACTGCTTGCATTACATTTGGTCTTAAGGTTGTCACATAGAGTAAGATGGAAACCATTGATCTATATAGTCTTTGATCCACTTCCTTAGATTCATCATCTTTACTCAACCCTCAACTAGTCACCATATGAGTACTTACGAGTTTGCAATCCTCCAATTCAAACTTCTTTAGCATTTTTTTCATGTACTTGGTTTGGGAAATGAAAATACCATCATCCAACTGAGATGTCTGAAGTCCATAAATAAAGTTAATTCACCAAGTAGTGACATTTCAAAATCATTTTGCATGTCTTGAGAAAAATTCTTACTTTTCTTTTCATCATCAGTTCCAAAGATAATGTCATCTACAAATACTTCAATGATAAGTATGCTGTCCCTATCAACCTCTACATAGAGATTGCTATTTGAATTACCCTTTCTGAATCCTTGTTGCTGTAAATACTTGTCCAATTTTGAATACCGGGCTCTAGGGGATTGGTTAAGTCCATACAAATATTTCTTCATTCTGCAAACGTAATCCTCTCTTTCTGACAATAAAAACCCTTCTGACCATTCAATGTAGAGTTCTTCTTCTAATTCACCATTTAGAAATGTTGATTTTACATCCATCTAATATACTTTGATTCTCTTGGAACATGCATAGGCCAAGATCATTATGATTGCTTCCATTCTGGAAACAGGGACAAAAGTTTCTTCAAAATATACTCCTTCAACTTGACCATATCCTTTGCATACTAACCTTGCCTTGGTTTTGGTTACCTATCCATCGTCGTTTAGTTTGTTTTTGAACATCCATTTTGTACCAATTACATTTTTGTCCTTAGGTCTTGGAACTAGTTACCATGTTTCATTTTTCTCTATTTGATTCAGTTCTTCTTCCATGGCCTTGATCCAATGTTCATCATTGTCGGCTTCCTCAAAGCTATTGGGTTCAACTGCAGATAATAGTGCTAGGTGTCTTTGTTATGGTGTACATACCCATCTGCTTCCTCTAGTTTCTATTCCTTCATTTTTATCTCCAATAATTTGTTATGGTGGATGATTCTATTGAACTCTATGGTTAGATGTCCTGGAGGGAATCATAAATTCATGCTGGTCATTTTGTTCTTGTTCTGCTTTTGGATGCTTCTCTTCTTCTTCTTCTTCTTCTTCTCTACCTCTCCATTTTCTAGTTCTTCTTCTGTTTCCCGCTCTTTAGAATTTTTTCTTTCTTCTTTGATATTCGACACATTTGTTTCATCAATATTTACATTTATACTTTCCACTATATTGTTTAGTCATAGGTTGTAACATTTGTATGCCTTCCTTTTTCTTGAGTATCCAACCAATATTCCTTTATCAACTCGAGAATCAAATTTTCCAACTTTGTCATCTTCTCTTTTTATCTAACATTTGCTTTCAAATACTCTAAAATTCTTGACATTTACTGATCATCCATTCCATAACTCATATGGATTTTTTTCACTGTTACTTCTAAGCATTCCCCTGTTCAATATATCAACAACTGTGTGTACTGCTTGTACCTAAAATACATTACTCAACTCAAAATCTTTCAACATGGTTCTGGCCATTTATCTTACAATTCTATTCTTTCTTTCAACTGCTCCATTTTGCTGAGGTGTCCTAGCCATTGAGAACTGCCTTTTTATTCCATGATCTTTACAAAAGTCCATGAATTATTTTGATGTGAACTCACCTGCATTGTGTGATATTAAACACTTGATTTTCAAATCAGTTTTATTTTCAACCATCTCTTTGAATATCCTGAAACAGTCAAATGCCTCTGACTTTTTCTTGAGAAAGTTGACTGCGATCATTCTCGTAAAATCATCAATAAGTAGTATGAAGCACTGTTCTCCATTCAGTCCTTTTGTTCTCATTGGTCCACATAGATCAATGTGCGCAATCTCCAATAGTTTTGTTGTAGACTATTCGTTTGTTCTTAACTCAGTTCTTGCTTGTTTTCCATGCATACAGTGCTTACACATAGTATTGGATGATTTTGAAATTTTTGGCATCTCTCTTATCGCTTCCTTTATGCTAATCTTGACAAGATTGTTAAATTTCATGTGACCCATTCTTCTGTGCCAAAGCGATCAACTTTCATTTTCCTTTCCCAAGAAACATCTTTCCTTTCCAATCTCATTTAAAATGTATATGTTGTTTGGAGTACTTACTACTGTAGCCACCAATTTTCCCAATCTTTCTTTTCTTATCTCACACTTCTCTGAGTCAAATAGAAGAGTATGTCCCTGGTCACACATTTGACTCACACTTACAATATTATTCTTCATATTTTCGACAAATAAGATATTTTATGCCATGGCATCTTTGCTTCCAAGCTTGACTATGTCTTTTCCTATAATTTTGTCCGAGTTATCATTGCCAAACCAAACTGATCCATCTCTTTCTTTGTTCATAGTTACAAACCTGTCTTTGTCACCTGTCATATGCTTTGGACAACCACTGTCAACATACCAATCACTTGTTCTGCTTTGGGCTTGTAGAGAAATAGAACATTCTTCAATATTTAGTTTATCCTGCTTCCTTATCCGTATTCTTGATGGTTCTTTTACATGATTATTGAAATCCTTCTTTTGTTCCTTTAGAGGAACTGCCAATCTACAATCTTTGGCCATGTGTCCAAAATTGTTGCATTTATAACATTCTACTTCATCATTTAATGAGCCAAAACTGTTATGGTTTATGTTATATGCTTCATGAGGTTTTCTGAGACGATTCATTCTAGAGTAGCCTTCATAATTGCTTCTATTCTTTGTATAGGCTCTACAATTTATAGCCTTGTTCCCAAAATTGTTACAAGAATAACATAAACCAAGAAAAATAGTTTGATACCTTGGTGTAGGAGATCTTCTAAATGATGTTTCTCTTTTGTAGTATTTTTCTTGAGTTCTTTCCATAGTTGGT
The DNA here is from genome assembly GCA_009831015.1 of Picea engelmannii. NCBI lineage: Eukaryota > Viridiplantae > Streptophyta > Pinopsida > Pinales > Pinaceae > Picea > Picea engelmannii. The sequence continues at coordinate 933,560 of ML777184.1, forward strand.
TGTTGATTATGAAATATGGATCTTCTAGGTGGTGTCGTTCTTTTGTAATCTTCTTATTGAGTTCTCTTGCATTCTTCCTTCTTGATGGGACCTCTGATGACCTTTGCATAACTTGTTTGTTTTGCTTCCATTTATGTTGTCATGGAGCTCGAACCCTTCTCAGTATGTGTTTGTTTGAATCCCAGTTCGGACTTGTCATAGTATGGCCTTTGACTGCCGATGATTTATCTAATATTTGGTACTGTTCTGTTGCATGTCCTTCTTCTCAAGTTTCTTCCTTAGTGAGACTATTTCTGCTTCCAAGTTCTCATTCTCTTTCTCTTTTTCTTCCAGTTGGATTTTGAGTATTTCTTCAATCCTTCTAGCTTCTTCCATTTGGAATTTTAGGTTCATAATCATCTGCTGATCTTATTTGGAGTTAGGATTTTGAGAATCCTCTTTTTGGTTGAGTAATTCTCCCTTGAGTGATTTGTTTTTCTTCATTTCTCTCTTTAGCTCATGTAAGGCACTGATTAGTTTTGCTTTGAGATCCACTTCACCTTCTTCTTCATCATTTTATAATTCCATGAAGAGTACTCTTTCTGAATCATTGTTGTTATCATCATCCTCATCTGATGAGAAACTATCCTCTTTTGAGTAGAGACTTTTCTTCAAGAATTTCTTTTTGTTTGTTTTCTTGTCTCCTTTTTGATATTTATTTTCTTTCCTGGGAACTTCTTCTTCATCATTCTCTTTGTTCTTAGCATATGGACATTTCTTAGCAAAATGACCAATTTTATCATAATTAAACATTTAAAAGGAAGCTCTTTAACTTCTTTACAAAGTTGGTCATTTCTTCATCTTCATCTGAATCATCACTGCAACTACAATATTAATTTGGATTTTTCTTATTTTTCTTTTTCTTCTTGGATGCTTTGAATGCTGCTTCCTTCTTGGATGGATTGCCCTAATTTGTTCTCATTTCATAAGCTGTAATAATTTCATGTAACTTGTCCATGCTCAACGTGGCAAGATCTGCTCTTTCTTCTATGGATGAAATTTTTGGATCAATTCTCATTGGAAGAGACCTTAGTATCTTTTGAACCACCATCGGGCCTTTAATTTCTTCTCCCAACCCTTTGATAGCATTCACAATTTCATCAACTCACAAAATGTAAGCTGCAATGTCTTCATCTTCCTTCATCTTCAATTGTTAAAATTTATCTCTATAGATTTGAAGCTTGGCCCATTTTACTTTGGCATCTCCTTCGTAAATATTTTGAAGTTTGTACCAAAGATCCTTTGCAGTATTACAATGCATAACTCTGACAAATACTGAATTAGCCAGACTACCTAGAATAGTGCTTTTATCCTTCGAATCGTTTCCACCGAGTTTCCTTCCATCTTTGTCCATTGGATGAGTGGTAGGTGTCGTATATCCATGTACTACTACTTGCCAGACATCAAATCCTTGTGCATGTAAAAATATTTTCATCCTTTTATTCCATAAGGAATAATTTTGACCATCAAACATTGACTTTCCATTCTTAGTGCAATCCATGATCTACCTTTCAGTGGTTAGACTGATTCTGAAGGAACCTGCTTTGATACCAATTGTTGGAATACTGAGAGGGGGGGTGAATCAATATTATGCAATTTTTACTACTTTTAACCATAATATGTAAGCATCAATTTATCAACAGTTTATCACTTATGATTTCATTCAATATATTATGAGCAATTCCATTCAACAACACATAACCATAGATGCACAATACACATGAATTTTACGTGGAAACCCAAATGGGATAAAACCACGTAATGATTTCTTATATATATCAAATATTACATTCATAGGAAGCACCAACTTCCAAATTCTCCAGCACCAACTAGAAAGAGGCTCCCAACCCCTGTTTACAGGCTCCAACTTGAAGGAAGCTACAACTCCCCAAATTCTCCATCTCCAACTGGAAGGAGGCTCCGAACCCCTGATTTACAGGCTCCAAGATGAAGGAAGCTACAACTCCTTGTGTTCTCCAGCTCCAACCCCATGATTTACAAGCTCCAAGATGAAGGAAGTTCCAAATCGTTGTGTTATCTGCCCTGAAATATAAGTATAGACTCAACCTGTCACCGATAATTAACCTATCACTGATAATCAACCTGTCACTATCTCTGTCACTGTCACTGTCACTGTCACTATCACTATTACTTTCACTGTATCTGCCACTGATACTAATATCTCATCATCAAAATCATCATCAACAAGCCATATCTACTCAATCATATGCCAATATCACTAAGATCATCTCTCATACATATTCTCAACATCATCAACATATGCCTCAAACCATGTGCCAAGAACATGCCTTAAGCATGTGCCAAACCATCTAAGATATGCCTTAAGCATATACCATAACCATAAAAATAGAACACATAGAAAACATACCTTTAGTCATGTATCAACGTGGTGTAAGTGATCACATACCTGCATATCTTCCTCAACTTCTTCAACAAAAGGATAACATCTTCATTTGAATTTACTTTAGTCTCTCTGGACTAGTTTTTGGATTAGTCACAAAACCTAACTTTCAACAAGCATAACTATGTACCTATAATGAATAAATGTATGAAAATATTACCTAGTCTTCTTCAATATCTTTTCTAAAATTCCTACAAGTTTCACTCCTTGAATCGTCCTTAAAAAGGAGTTATAGGGAAAATGACAGAACTTGCTGAATTATGGCCTATTATGGAGAGCGAAATTGTAGAGCATGCTACACACTGAATATTTGATATCTGGTTCTGAAACACACACAAAAAATACTATGGACTGTACTCTTTCCAATTCAATTTGTATCACATAATTTGGATTCTCTATGAAGAAGTTATGACTGTTTTTCTCAGGACACCTGTTTGAGACTAGTTTCAGGACTAGTAAAAAACCCTATCTTCCACAGAGTGCATCTCCAAAAATACAACAACCTAGAAGCTGGAAATTTCACCATAGGTACCCTGATATGTATTCTCAACAACCTCCAAGGTTTTCTATCTGAATCATTATAGAAAAAAAATTATAGAGAAAATGCTAAGATGACCTTTAAATAACATACCTTAGATCACATCACCACGAGACTTCATCATCCCTTGGAATTTCTCCCTTCTTCACTTCATCTCGCTTTTGAAATTCACCTAAGATCTCCTTGGTTACCTATGATAGAAATCACTTTATTTGATGTAACGAATGAACTCCTAGGTGCCTTATTTATACTAGATCCGACACCCTCTTTTTAGGGCCGACTTGACCCAAATAAAATTCAATTTTTTTTTTTAATGATTATTCCATTGGGGCCGAATTTACCAACAATATCCTTAATATTTATTTTACAATGGGGCCGACTTGTAATTTATTGTTTTCAACAACTTTTATTCTTTTGATTAATTTGGGACAACTTGTCACTTCTTGTTATAGCTGTTTAGGGATTCTTAACCATACTTCCGGGATTCCATCTTCAAGAGGGAATATCTTCTCAACCATGAGGAACCATGTGGCGTACCACCTACCATTGGAAATGGCATGAATAGAAATACCCATATATGAGAGATTTAAATGCATTAGTAGAGTTCATCATCCTCTTTTTCCTCAAGCAACTTTAGGCTTCATGACTGCATCTCTGGGATTCTTTTAGATTTCTTCAAAGTGTATTCCCGTGAGGGCCATGATTAAATCTATGCCACAAGGGGAAAAATTTGGAGACTTATTCAATTATACCCATCACTTCTAGAGGCTTATACAATTCTTCTAAAGTTGACATCAATGAAAACCAATTTTCCAACACACCAACATCATGTGCACTTGTTGCTGGAACTGTTGAGAACTCACAAATTGCAGGTGAAATGAAAAAAATATTTTTTTGGGTACACATCCATTTGGTATTTGGGATTGGTCATTGATCAAGTTGGAATTCATGCCAACCCCACCAAGGTCCAAGCTCTTTCCAATTGTCCCGTCTAACAACAACTTTGAAGATCTTCTTTGGCGGCGCGAGTTTTTATCGGTGGTTCATCTCTCATTTCTCTCACATGACATTCCCTTTGAATCAACTATCCAATAAACCCATAGTAAATTAGACCAATTCAAGAACAAAGAGATTTAATAAGTTGAAGGATGCCTTGTGTTCTGATCTAGTTATGCATCTTCTCAATTTTCAATATCTCTTTGTGATTGAGACAAGTGCTTTACAATTTTCCACTATTGTTGTGCTAATATAGGTAGGCCACCTTATGGCTTATCATTTTGAGACTTTGACCGAGGCCAAGATAAAATAAAACACATATGAAAAAGAGTTTTATGCTCTCATGAAATATTTAAAGCTATGACACCATTACATTTTGGGTAAGGAAACCATTCTCCATATTGATTGTTGCCCTTTGATTTGTCTCAATTCTTAGTCTAAGATTCAAGAGAAACACCATCTCAAATGGGATTCCTACGTACTATAGTTTAATTTGGTGATCAAATATAAAAGAGGTAGTTCCAATTGGGTGGTTGATATGGTTCTGAATGTTTGTTGCATTGTCTATGAGGCTTGGAAAATATTATATTCTTATGGTTCTTTGGGACAATTTGGCATGCAATACATCATCCCACACAAGTCAATTAGACTCATTTTTTGGATCACTTTATTCAATATGGTTGGATATGTCACCTTAACCAAATTTTTGTGCACCAGACTCTAGACCATTTAGTTCTTTCATCTAGGAGGCCCTTGCCTTATCATATGAATGACATTTTGGTAATATTGAAATTTTCTAGCATCTGCATCACCATTTCTTCTTGCCATATATGCAACATACAATTGAATATATTTCATTCACCAATGCTCTCTATGTAGCACTAGCAAGACAACCAATCAAAAACATGGCCTTTATCCAGATTTACTAGTTCCTCTGAGGCCTTGGGAATCCCTGAGTATTCTAGTGGTAGTTTGTGATTTCTCCAAGATGACTCTCTTTGTTCCATGCATCGAGACCACCTTTTCCCAACAAACAAGTGAACTCTTTTTCTGCTCATGTCTGGTCAAATTTCAGGATACCTCTCAATGTTGTATCATATTGGGATTCTTGTTTCCTCAGCACATTGTGGAAGAGGCTTTGACACTTATTGGGATGTTAGTTTCATTTCTCTACAACATTCCATCCCCAAACTGATGGGTAGATTGAAGTAAATAATTGTAGCCTAGCCCATGCTGCTCGCATCTATTACACCAAAAAAAGTGGCGGAACTCTTACCTCCATGTCCTCGTGAGCATAGTTACAATGGATAGTTAATGTTTCTATTGATTATTATCCTTTTGAGGCTTGTTATGGATACCAACCATTGGATCCTTATGAGATGCCTGTCACTCTGCGAATAAATACTACTCAACATCAACAGAAGGAGCAACAAAGTGCCTCTTTTGTTCATAATATTTCACATATTCACTCCCATGTCGCTGTAGCATTGGAGGCCTCTCAAGTTTGCTATAAAAATATCCAAGATCATCATATCATGCAAGTGTATTCTTAGGTGGGTGACCACATATGGATACACTTGGACAAACACCATTTCAAGGGATAGTGTCATCACAAGCTCAAACCTCTTTGATATGGCTCCTTTGTTGAATTTTTGTCTTAAGAAGTTAATTAGATTAGTGTTCTTTTACTTTTAAACCATTAGCATAATAACTGCATATAAAGGATCACTGAAAGAATAACATCCACAACATACACAAGATTTACCCTGGGAAAACCCTCTAGGGGGAAAAACTAGCAAACTTCCTCAATACAGATTCACCAACCAAGAACAATGCCTCTCTCCAAGAGAGAACTAACAAAGAAAAACATTCTCCTCAAACCCTTGACTAGGGAAGAGTAACACACTACATAACCAAGATATAACTGAGAACTAGACCAAGAACCTCCACAACGTCACCTCCTAGCTGCAGTAGTGTCTTCCTCCAAGACTTGCGCACTTCTCTTCTTGGCTGCAGAGCTAGTGTGTGTTATATGTTCAAATGGGGCGTTGGATTCCTTTATAAATAGTAGTTTGGCTAGCCTAAAATTAGGTCTGGGCCGACCTATCAATTTATCCTTTTATTTTTCATTTTACTTGTCAAGGGACAATAGAGCCGACTTTTACAAAGGCACAATAGGACTATCTTAACAAATATAATATAATAATATTCTTTAGGTTTTTGTCTTGGTCAAATAAAATAAGGATATCTTCCGAAGCTACTCAAACTTCAACACCCTATACCATCCTCTAGAAAATTGGGGACAATGCTTATCGCCTAGATCTTCCATATTCACTAGGAATCCATAATGTGATAAATGTGAATAACTTGAAGATGTTTGAGCCTTCCATTTTTAATATGAAGGACATGTCCATCAACCAATAAATACTATTCTATATTTTCAACCTCCTTTTGTAGAATATACAATGCTAGAAGTGCTTACTTGCCCCACCAAACAATAACAACACTCACCTTTTGTTGTGGGATGCCAAGGGAAATTTCCTACCTAGGAGAAATGGTTCTCTTAGTTTTCCTTTTAGACCAATTTCCTCCATCTCATTGAGAAAGTGGGAACACTTTATGCCTAAATAGGGATTAATTGATATGGTATGGGTGTACACCTAACTAGAGCTTGTAGGGTCCTCTCACCTAACTAGAGCTTGTAGGGTCCTCTCTTATGTTTTTTTTTGTTTGCTAGCATGTTCGTTACTTGCAGGACTTGCCTGTGGTATAAGATATAATGACCTAAGGGAATATAAGCCATAAAAATCACCCGAGGATCACACTTATCCTAGGACACACCAACCCTTGGCATGGATGGAATTTTAAGGTGCCTCCTCCCGACTACAATGAGTTTCAAACCTGAGTCACCTTACAGAATGAAACCCTTCGAAACCAATCATGCTAGAGGGATTTGAATTTTAAAATTGAAGGAAATGGGGGTGAACTTTGATCCACTTATGTAGGGTCCTCTCTCTTAGGGTTATTAATATAGTAGTAATAAAAATAAATGCACAACTTGCTTTGAGTTTTATCCAGGTTTTGTTTTTAATGACCAACTGAGAACTTAAAGTTGACTTCGTCAATAAAACTAGATGAATCCATTGTACCTCTTTATAATCATTTTCTTGAGAAATGAGGATAAGTAATATGTTATGGTTCCCATTGTTTTTTTGTTTTTTTCTCTTTTCTACATTCATTTTTTGCATACGCGAACAATGCTCACTCATAATTCTCATCAGTTCATTCAACTTATAAACCTCCACACAATGTTTGGAGAAGGGGTTCTTTGGAAGATAGGAGAAGGATTGCATGATAAAACTTTTTGAGTTTGTAATCTTAGTTCTCCCGAGAGTTAAAATACAATTGTAATTCTGCAAATTATTGAGAAATCAAGGTTGAGCAAAGCCATTCAAAGTTGGTTTTTCCATTTGAATTTTCAGGGTAAAATCTCTGTTGTTATGATGTGATTCATTGTTGTGTGATTGATTTTATGTATGCTTGATTATCCCCTAGTTTTAAATATATTGTAATCACAAGAAAACCCCATAATGACATTGATTCTTAGCTCTGTTATGAATTAATCACAATCACCAATTTATTTGATCACTTGGTTTAAAAAATGATTGATCATCGTGTCAATTAAATGCTACAACAATAATTAAATAATTTGTTGATCACTATCTTTCCTAGGAGCACTTTGTATGCCCTTAAAACATTCATATATTTGTTAATTCAGTGGGTTTAGAAATTACATGCACATAGAAAAATCACAGGCTTATTCATACATTGGTTCCTTATAATTACTTAATTTCTAGTCCAATCATTGGTCTATTTCTTCACTGGTGCTATGTTTGAATCTAATGCATTTTGGGCATTTACCTATAGCTAGTTCACTCATGATTACATCGCTAGTTGATGGGGAGTGTTGGATAATCCTATGTTTTTCAACCCATGAGATCTAGCAATGTATAATGATACCTACAACCATACCTTATATTGGTTCTATGCATTCTCAAGGCCGTGGTTGATCCTTACCTACAATTATTCTCTTATAAAGATGTGAATAAATATATGTGTTATTTCATGGCTATGTGGTGAGTATAATGACAATAAGAAGAGTGATATATCATGCTTATTCCCTGGACACATAGTTTTTGAATTGGATGTGTTGTTGAGAAGTGTTTGGATTAATCCTTATGATGTTAGAGTATGCTAATTAGTTGACATATTAGAGTGTTGTTGTTTATGGTGGCATATTGGAATTGAGAAATCAAAATTGTAATCACATAATTTTTTTTTTTCCATTAGTGGGAAATGGCCTTGGTGCCACAAACAGATAGACTAGGTTCGAATCAAATCAGAAACAAAGATCTCCTTTTATAGTATCGAATCCATTTGGAAGAAGCTTGAATTGAGTTGAGAATAATAGTAGAGACATTATAAATTTAAATTCCATAGTAAGCATCCATGTTGATGACATAGACATGCCATATTCCCATCATCTATGGATCACAAGGTATTAAACCGCAAGTTTGAAAAACTTGTTGAAGAACATGTATGGTAAACACCCATAATCGATACCAAGACAATGGAGAAGCAGTGTCGCAAGGCCTAGAGAGAAGTAGAAAACCAAGAATGTAGGGATTCTTCATGAACAACATGACAAGGAAGATCCAATAGCTAGGTTTTCTCGGCTGGAATAAAGCATTACAATATTGACAGAGATGGTAACACAACTACTAGTAATGAAGGGTAAGGAAGGATACTCAGTAGAGGTTGAGCATGAAGCACACAAGGTTGACCAAGAAGATTCCAAAGGTGAGAATCTTGGAGACTTAATTTAAAAACAACACTCTTTCTTCATATCCGAGTATTTCTTTTAAATTTTAAGCAAATATTGAAATACCAATGTATGTTCGTCAAGTTAATGATAAAACATTGAGTCACTGGTTGAAACAATTCGCAATTTATTTTGGCCGATGGTTACGAAATGGGAGGGATTCAAGGCATTGTTAAAAACACATTTTTATCCCATAGGATATGAATAGGATAAGCACATGAAATGGCAGGACCTTTGGCAAGAATAGGGACAAGGTGTACAAGAATACACTTCTGAATTCCAGAAGCAAGTTGTCAATATGGGTATCTCTTTGGAAGAGCCAGGGGAAGTGACAAAATACTTTGGAGGCTTATTCAACGATATCTGAAGGAAATTGCAACTTCTTAGTGTGAAAAACATAGATGAGTCAAGCAAGAAATCTCTCTACATTGAGATGAACTCTAAGAATGGGTAGCAACAAAAGGGCTAATAAGAGACTAGCAAGCCAAAAGGAAAGAAAGTTGTAGCCACAATCTAAAAAATGAGAGATTTTGATAGGTATTGAAAACACTGCAATGTGGATAGGTACATTGATGAAAAGTATTATCTTCTTCTAGAATTGTGTCCAAAGTGGCACAAGTCCAAGAAAGGAGCAAATGAACCTACTAAGACAAAATATGTAGTGGTAGAAAACACCCATGATGTGGATGAAACCATAGTATGCATCACATTGCAATAGCAAATGAAAAGTGGAGACATGAATGCACTATTCCAAATCAAATTTTAAGTGAAGGATAGAAAAGTAAATGCTTTGTTTGATAATGGTTCTCAATATAATATAATTTCTAAATCATTAATAGAATAACTTGGAATAGAAACCCATGATCTAGTAAAACCATGTCATTGGGTTAGATTCAAGCGAAGTGTAACGTCCACCAACTCAACCGAGGAACATTACATGCGGAAAAACACATAAATTTGAAAACTTCTTCATTCCTGTAGCTTACCAACTACGAATTAAACACAAATTTAACTAGGTTTTGATACCCATAATTAAATGCATCTAATACATTACAAATGAACATAATGCATCCAAATAATCATCTACAACTACACATAAAAACGATTCTCATGCACACGGTAAAACACAACCATAAAACTCATAAAAAACTCAAAAAATAGGTAACAAATTATCTATTAAAACCTTTGTGCAACCGACTGCTTGGGAAGGACGTTCCACCCAACCATAGACTTGTTGCTCCAAATCTCAATAACAAGTCACCCCCGAGCTAAGGCTAGGAATCCACAAAAGAAGGGTGCCTCTCACAATCCACCCACAATTTAATAACCCACAACCCACTGGTATTGTTCTACAACTATCCCAAATTTTCTCCAGCTCTATTCCTCTTGACCTACCCAAGCCAAGGAATGTACCCCTTTTAAAATATTCGATGTGCTCGTTTTACCATAGACAATATCACTATTGTCACCCAACCATAGGCATGCAACCACCCCCAAGCACCATAACCTTTTCTAGATAGAATGATTCCAGAAGAAACACTAGAACAAAAAGATAACCAAGAGAGCACATCTTTCTCCAAAGATATCTCACTAGACAGAAAGTACCAAAGCCACATAACAAGAACAATACTCAGCTGCATTAGTTGCACCTCCAAACTTGCGCTATCCTTGAATGAGAGAGTGAGTGAAGTGAGTATGTACAAATGAGCTAGATCATCTCTTATTTATAGTGGTTCTTTTCACTTGTCTCAGACGACTTGTCCGTTTATAATCTAATAATTTAATATTAATTATTTTACTGAGTTAACTTGTCTTCTAGGGTTTCTACACATCTGTTTAGGGTTTCTCTTTCTTCCAAAATATTCTATTCTATCCAAAGGTTACACATGGAGGTTAATACCTCCCACAACTACCATAATATCAACAACCCATTCACCACTCTCAGTTCATTAGGCGTCCCATTCTTTTATCATGGTCTCCCTAACAAAGGTAACCATGAATATGTCTGTTGGGAACTCAAGGGAACTCACTTCCAGGAAAACTACTAGCAACCAACAACAAACAATTGTTGTTCTAGTGCAACTCCCACAAGAGTTCACTCTTCAGGCCCAACAACCTGGCTCTTTAATCTTCAGCTCCAAAATGCTAAAAAATTCTCCCGCATGCTCCAAAATTCACCCATACTTCTTGTTCTAGTTCCAATGTTGTTTTCCTTTCCCTTGCTTGTTGTTCATGCAAAAATCAAAGTGAAAACACTGCATATCCTCCCCCATATGAATTTTCCTCTATTTTCCCAAGATAGTTGACTTCTCACTCTACCCAATGTTGATTGTACTGCATCCCCATGCTTCCAATAACTATGGATGTGACTTGTATACCCACACCTTAACAAGTATTCAGTGATTGAGCTCTCATACACTCAACTAGAAAATAGAAGGTTGTCCCAATGATAATAACATTCAAAAATCTGGGTTGAATTAATACCCATAATTAATTTCCTCCTTGGACCCCTCTTAGAATCTCTTAGACATTCCCCTCTCTTGTGGATAAATCATCCCCCATCTTTGTCCATATTCCCAACAATTGGTATCACATCATATTTATTAAAAACAAAAAATACTATTCACATATTACATCGCTTGGCCATAGCCATATTCATATCTACATTATGCATTAATTAAATTGAGGATTATAGTGGAGTCGTTACATTTCCCATCCCCTAAAATTGTGCACCTTCCTCAGTGCACAACACCATGCCAAAAAATATATACAAATTTACATCATAATATTCATAAAATAAAATCTTGAAATATTTTTACTCTCCAACAACAGTCCCAACCATAATCTCTCATTCTTCTCAATCTGCTAACCCAAGGAATCCCACCCCTTCACCGCCTTCAGTCAATCGGGTTGCACCATTCTTTTATCAGGGCTATCAATGCAGGCAACCAAGAATTTTGAGATATGGCTGAGGAACTCTAGCTTCCCAAAGTTGAGTCTTTCATTTTTAGCTTCCATTTTTTTTCAAAATTAACAAAAATTTACGGGTATTCCTCCCACATAGATTCTTCATGATCACATGTTGTATCTTCAGGACCATAGAAGGTCCATTGAACCTTTACTATCCCCAAGGATTTGTTCTAGAGCACTTTGACTTTCCGTTCCATGATGGGTACTGGTTCCACTCGAAAATCCCTTTCGTTTTCCACCTAGATCATAATTCAATCGATTATGTGGTTAGGTTTAGGAACACATTTCTTTAGTAATGATACATGAAATACATTATGCACTCTCATCCATGCAAGCAAGCTAGCATGTATGCAACTGAACCTATTTTCTCTAAGATTTCAAAAGGCCCACAATATCTTGCTGCCAATTTTGGGAAACAACCAATCTTATCGAACTTCTTTTCGCTTTCACTTTTAGAAAAACATGTTCACCTGCTTCAAAATATCTGACAATTTTTGGAAACAATCACTCTTATTGAACTTCGTTTCGCTTTAAATATTATAAAAATAGGTTCAAAATCTCTAAAAATTCTATTCTTGTCTGCATAACGTTTCTGCATGTCCTGGACAACCTTTAAATTTTGCTTGATCTTCACCATCTGCTCTTCCATTTCCTGCAACAAATCCAACCCAATGATAACTTTGTCTGTTGGGTTATCCTAGCTCACTGGTGTGTTACACTTCTTTCCATAGAATGCTTCAAATGGGCTCATTTTTAATGAGGATTAATACCCATTATTGTAAGCAAATTCCACTAAGTGGATACAATCTTCCCACTTTGATGGCTAGTACATCACATACATTCTGAGAACGTATTCAATGATTATGTTATTCTTCTCTGTTTCCCATTTGGCATGGATGATAAATTGTATTGATATTTAATCTTATCCCAAAGTCTTTGAACAAGTATTTCCTAAAATTTGATGTAAATTTTAGATCTCTATCTGAAAAAATTGCCTTAGACACTCCATGTAGCCTAACAACTTCCTTCATGCAAATCTCTGTAGTGTTTGCTGCCTTGTGCGTTGTCTTCACCAGAATAAAATGTGCATATTCTGTTAATTTATCTACCACCACCATGATGTAATCATGTTGCTTCATAGTTCTGGGCAACTTTGTAATGAAATTAATTGTAACCACTTCCCATTTCCACTCAAGAATGGGTAATGGTTGTAGCAGTCCTGTTGGATGTCTATGCTATTCTTTCAGCTTCTGGCACTCTAGACATCCGGATATGTAATTAGCCACTTATTTATTCATTCATGGACAAAAGTATTGGCTTCTTACAACTACAATTGTCTTATGATATCCTAGATGCCTTGCATATGGTACATTGTGCATTTCCCTCAACACTATATTTTTTAGCTCTCCTGCATTTGACACATATATTTTTCCTTTGTGCATGAGGATTCCATCCTTTTTCAACTCATAATAATTAAATTTCTGTTGTAAATTGTCTTGCTATAATGTTTCTTTTATTTTTACATATTGCTGTTTGGAATTTACAACCTCTAAATTTTTTTCTTTTAAATCTGTGTTGAACGTGCCGATGGTTGAAATATGCATTTCATGAACTCTTTTGCTGAGTGCATTAACCACTTGATTTTACTTTCTTTTTATATGCTTAATTTCAAATTCATATTTGTTACACATTATTTTGGTCACCCCAGTGATCAACTGATGATATGTGCATGACTCACTTCCATGTTCCCTGAAAACACTAAAAGAGACTTTCTCCATGAGAAAAGTGGATTAGCTTTTCTTCCTTAAAAACAATGTCAAAGGAGATTGTCGCACCCTGCTCTATGCTTGGGGTGCGATGATGCTTGATCGTCGCATGCTGCGCCAAACTGGGCTGCGACGTCGTCTCATGCTGCTTGTGCATAGGGTGTGACGATGCTTAAACACGAGGAAAAGTGAAATTCACAAAAGTTATAGAAGGGAATATTATAGAAGATGAGGTGGCCTCCGATCGGTTTGGATCTTACTCGCTTATCTGATTTAGTGGGATCATCCTAATCTCCTCATCCATCCCTCCTTCACCATATTTAAATAAGGATCTCTTATGGAAAATGCTAAGGCTTGTTTATGCATGAAGAATTCTGCTATAGATTATACTTGAGATAGCTTTGCTTTAGCTCTCTAAGTCAGGTTGTGGATCTTCTTCATCAAAGGCATTGGAGCAAAGGTGTGTGTGTTGGAGCAAAGAGCCATTGGAAGGGACCTTGCAACATCAAGGCATGGGTTGTATTCTCCACCTTCCTTTAATATAATGCAACAATACATTTCTTCCCTATAAAAGTGTCTTTACTTTTATTGTATAACTTCTTGATCTTATACATCGAGTTCATTGGAATATATATATCTTTGTTCTCTCTTTGTTGGTTTGCGCTTCTAAAAATGTTCACCATCCCGCAAATTCAAATATGGAGCGACAAAGATGACACTAGCGAGGATCAAACATCATTTAAAAAGTATGTCACTTGTCCCTCTCTAAACTAGTTTATATGACAATGAAGTCTAAGGTGAAGTTTATATTCTGCCCTGTTTTGTTCTAGCTTTCTGTTGAAGTTAGGGAGATTAGTTTGTGTCCGTACTTACCGATTTGTCTGATAAAAAAATTAGCGACCATACTGGGGAACAAATTCTTTTGTTTTTTTGCTTCTTATTTGCTTTTATCCCGCCTTCTTTTGATCAATTTCATTCTTTGAGTTTGTGGGTGATCCATCTTGACTCCGTGGTTCTGAAAGTTCATTGAGAAACTTTGTCATTTTTTCAAATTTTCCTTATATTCAGACATCGTCGCACTGTGTCTTACTTTTTTCCTGCGACAATTATTTATCCTCGCACTCTGCTTATGTGAACCAGGGTGATGACATCACATTGTGTCTTACTTTCAGCCTGCGACGATCCTTCATCGTCGCACTGTACCCTTCTGCAGCCTGCGACAATTCCTGTAGGAATTTTTGGAGTGACAATCAACTTTTTTCTCTTTGCCTAGATTTGTCTTTACCTCTTGGGATGAACTTTTAGTCTTGGTAAATGATTGGTTTGCATCTTTTAAGCCCGAATTTGGTTGTTTTTCAAGAATTAAGAGTTTTCTTCATAAGCTTTGCAAGTTTTATCTTTTACTTCTTATTGCAAGGGTGTAATCTCAAGGCTTTATTCTTGAGTGCTTGCTTGATAAGTTGTTCTTGATTTATTTTGGGTTTTGGATTGATTTTAAGTTTTGGATTGTTGTTGATTAGAAGACAATTTTTGTTTGCATTTCACAAATAGTTTTCTTATGTTTTCATTTTTTTCTTGCATTATGAGTTTGATTTGAGAAATAGTGTTGAGAATGCATCAATATTCTTAGACCATTCTTTCTTTTTTGGATTAGGTATGTGTTCTGATTTGAAAAGGAAAGACTGAAGTTTATTCTTCTTTTTAGTAGTCATTTGCATTCAAATATTTTTTGAAAAGAGAAAATTGAAAAATTGGAAGATTTGGAATCCATATCATTCAAATATTGAGGAATTGCACTTTGTAATTTTTTGTATTGTGGAAAAAGAAACCTTCTCCCTATTGTAGTTAGAGTTCATTGAATGAAACAATTGCACATAATCTCTTTTTTCACTTTATAGGGTCAAGGTCAAATACATCATCATTTTCATTTCCGTTTCTGTTTTTAGTAAGCAACAACCTTTAAAATTCAACGTAATTTTAAAATCTATTAGGAACTTTTATTTTCTAGAACTTTTATACACCAACATTAGATAGTATAGCACTTTGAAATAGGTTGTGAGGCACACTCTCCAAAGCATCAAAACACACAATAGTATCTTGTGATAGGGAGAGTTCAAATCCACTTGCTACATTTTGTCCTGGGAATCCCTTCTAACACAAGGGTCAATCACGAGGTCGCGTTAGGGCCGACATAGTTACTCACCTTGCTTTGTTGGTATTAGTGTAGAGATTGCGCGTATTATTGGGGGTCACTTGAGAAGAAAATCCCATAGGGACTTTCTCAAGTTGATTTCGGGCTTCGATACCTTGCCCTTGCATGTGGATCGGATTGTCGACTGCTTCCCCAGGCATCATTGTCGTAATTGGTAACCTTAGCAGCCTATCTCTTTAGAGTCTTTACATGAGGTGACTGTGGAGGGGAAAGTCTTCACGGTACCTGGAATCAACATTGGCCAAACTCACTCGGGCTCCTTGGAGGGTATACCCACGATTATGTGTGGGAGCTTGCACCAGGGTGTAAGTCTGTTAAGCAGGTCGTCAACGTAACTTTTCCACCCGCTTTATCCCAACCCCTTCTTGTCTTGATTTCGTGACGTTGGATTTCATCACCAACTAGTGACTTTGAAATAAGAAGGTTTTTTTGCGTGTTTGATATCTAGATTTTATTAGTGAGTGCTGTTTGTTTCTCTAGTTGGCCAACATCGACCCTCGCCGTTCACGTAGGATGCAAGGGTTACCTTCGGAAGAGCCAAAAGAATACGCTCCTTTACTTCCTAAGTCACTAGAGGGTTCTCCTAAAGGAGTAGTCAATAACAAAGCGGCCTTTGAGATTGGAAGTTCTACTCCATTGGAGGAATCAATACTTCATGTAAATCCATTATTGAGTGTTGTACAAGATCCACTTTTGCTCCAGATAAATTCATCGGGGGACGTTGTTGTTGAAGATTATACTAGACTACCTATTGGACCTTACAAAAAGTCTGGTGTAGACGATCCACCCTTCCAAAGTGAATAGTTTAGAACTTCGGTTCATAATGCTGGAATTTTTAATCCTTGCTCTGTCCCTATCCGTTCTCTTTGGAGGACCTCTTTGGGACACAATATTTTTGATAAACTTGGAATGAGTCACCTACACCTGAGGACCTCTAATCAACCTAGGGAATCACATACGCCTGTGACTTCCACTTCTTATACAATACCTTTAGATCATTTTACTGGTACGACCAGTAATGTTGCCACAGTCTCAGACCAATTGTTGGTCGGTTCTCATACAATTCTTCCTCTCTAGCTCGCTAGCTCTACCATGGTTCCACAAGTTACGCCTATTTCTGCCAGAAGTCTGGTAATCACTCAAGCTCCTATTGGAACACCACTTTCACTTAGGTCAAATCCATCAATTCCACCTGGGTATAATGCTCTGAATACTTCTATTGCTAATCCTGACTAGAGTCCATCCGGAGGGCCTAATCTTTTTGTTCCTCTTGGGTATAGTGCTGCTAGCAGTTTTGTTTCTACACCTACCCAGGTTCTCTCCGAAGGGCCTAACATTCATCCTCCACCTCCACCTGAAGGATCTAATCATCCTGGCCCAAGTAGCTTCAATAAAGTTGGAGGAACAAGTCATTCTGTCGCTTCTGGTTTTCAAATTCCTGTTGGAGGCAAACCTCAAGTTGGGGGAAAAACCCAAGATGGGGGCCACAACCTAGTGTATGGGAAGTATATCTCTGGATTACAATCTCAGCTGTAATGTCCCTTTCCAAATAGGAGCTCCAGAGAGGAGGCTTAATGGTCTAAACCGCCCTGTTAGACTATAGCCAGGGCCAAAGAGGGGTAGATAGGGTTACTAGAGGTCACTCTAGCCACATGTGTTATATTCAGAAAGTGACATTGAGCTAAAAAGGGTTAAAAGCGCTTTTAAGTCATTATGAGCTAAAAATAGAAGCGAACAGTGAATTAGGGTTTCAACAGTGATTTAGGGTTTTGGAAGTCAACAGTGAATTAGGGTTTTAGCATGATTTAGGGTTTTGGGAAGCTATAAAGGAAGGGTCAACAACCTAATTCATGATTATGTAGATTATGACTTGTCATTGAGGAGAAGAGGTGCATCTCAGGAGAGATAGTTCAGTGTATTCCAGGAGGAAGACACCAGTTGGTTGATTTCAGTGTTGAAAGACACACCCTAGTCACCGGGAAGATCATCCAGGTCTTCCATCA